>ALYI01004244.1:0-20742 GCA_001969225.1 Ceriporiopsis andreanae CBS 279.92 | reverse complement strand
AGGTAACCTTGCAAGCAAGGTGACAGGCGGACGTGGCGTCGGTCGGGAGGCACATCTTACTGGTCGTGAAATCCGTGTCCACATTGAGTCCAATACGTTCTGCTGATGAGTTTGCCGAATAGATTGAAGGGCAGGACCGTCGGTCACGGTGTAAACGTTGAACGCCCGCTGCAAGTAGTCAAAGTTTCTCGAGAAATTTTTGAAACCGACTGCTTTTGCCTCGCTATGCAGCTGGAAAAGACACTTAGATGCCTGGCTCGTGGCAAAGAAACGGCAAAAGCCCCCGACGTCTCAGCCGCCCATTTGCAAGGTTTGGCGGTGAGCGTTCAGCGCTACGCTGCTAGCGACGCACGCTAGACCGTGACGTTGTCGTTCGAATTTGCGGTGCTCTTCCTGCTATAATCCCACCAAGTACTATGACTGCTATTGTCGCTATCTCCGGAGAGGACCACGCATTTGATATATACACCCGCTCAAAAATTACCAACCTACGCCACTTCTTCGAAGACGACTGGATTTCTGGCTCGGAACGACAGATCCTTCTTCATGCCCCCCCTCTGACATTTTGTGTCACTCTCCAAAACCTTGACAAAGACGGTCGTTGTATAGGGATTCATCTCCACACGCCCAATCTTGCAGGGTTTGCACCCCAGACTATCTCTGTGACTTGGGAGGTCACCGCGACCTCGTTCACCGGTCAAACCCGATATGCATTTGGGCCGGAAGTTGAGTACATACCCAGCCGGGACTGGTTTGAGGACGTCATGTTTGGGATAGGAACCGCAGACTGGGAGAATTTCAAACAAATGAGGGACGAAGACGGTTTCATGTTGCATATCTACGCGAGATCTCCCATTACCCCCACAGCAGGTTCATCGTCCGTGGTTGATGTCCTGCACAAGACCATTCAAGGCAAGGCAGCTAGAAACGTCTGCTTCTTGGTCTATAGCCGTCGGCGTCGTTCGGGAGTCTTGGAGGAACGTCGCGATCTGCACGCCCATACGACTGTCATTGCGCAAGCTTCTCAATTTCTAGCGGAAAGTTCGTGCATTGTATCGGCTTTGCATACACGACTTCATGACTGACTGTATACTTTTTGCTTATCAGTCTTATCTTCGGCTACCTTGCAGGTGTCGTCTTCGGGAATCCTACGGCGTGGACAACTAGTCGACCGCTCCAATCTATCGCAGTACTCAGACCCTGACAGCGACTTCGAAGACAGTGACAACGATGATGATACCCTAGTTTCATCCTTGAATTTCTGCAGCATCTCAGAAGGCAGCGACGCTTCGTCGCAGTCGTTCGAGGGTGATGCGGAGAAGCACATGAACAACAATAGAACCTTTCCCGAAAACAATATCCTACCAGATGGAGATCAGCAGCCTCAACCCATGCAGATTGATGAGAAAAGTAAGTTCCATCGGTGTAGTCTCATCAGGACTTTAGGAATACTTACAGGTCCACACAGGTGAAATAGGTGAACCGGTCACTAATACGAGCGCCGTGACCGACCCTGAGTTGGAGCTGTCAATAGATGTCGTAGGCGCTGCATCGGCGACGTCAGTAGTGCATCCAGGTGTATTCATTATGATCTCAACTCAATGGCTGTTCACAGATGGGAGGCCTTCCTATTTTACGCGTATGTCGGCACCGTGGAGTTTGCACCCTTGCGAAGTTCTGGGGCGGATGTAAGAGCGGAATTTGTGGAAACCTACAGAAAGCAATACCCTCACCGTCCGCGGCCTTGCTCTCCAAAGTCTATGTATCGCTTGGCACACGCGGTGAGTTCCCACTGGCACCCCAGTCACTGCATGATTGACTTGCATCGCCCGTAGTTCCAGGCAGATTCTCTGAAGGAACTTTCACTCGCGCGCATTCGGGAAGAGCTTACCGTGGAGAACGTATCTACAGAGGTGTTTAGCGTATTCACATCTCGGTGAGTACTATTCGCAAGTGGCACTGGTTGCGACCATTAAATCACGCTCACAGCTACGACAATGTCAAGACGCTCGAATTGGAATATCTTATCGATCACTGGAGCGAGGTCAAAGGGAGCGCCAGCTTTATGAAGGCGTTGGAGGACGTTGCAATGGGCCTCTATCCTCACGCTGGAAAATTGCTCGCAGAGATCTTTACGAGAGCGAATATGCCGCCTGCTCCTGTGGCGCCAGCAGATCCGCCCCCAGCCCTCGCCCCCGTCCCCGTCCCCGTCCCAGCCCGCGCTCCCAAGGTCAAGATTCCTAAAAACAAATCCACTCCTCCGGAAGCGACTCCTGCCAACAACTAGTTCGAAGCCCGTACGGTGTCGGCTCTCGCTTCGCTAAGATCCTTGTAAATTTCGACGAGCTCCGCCACACGACGCCATACCGTGTTCGTTCTGCTTTAGATTACACGAGTACCGAGGAATAAGATGGTCAGACCCAAGCTTCGGGCCGTCAGAAAACTCCAGACCCGTTCCAGCGTGCAGCTCCATATTGACACAGCGTCCATCATACGGTATCTAGAAGATCTTGTGTTGAGCCAATCTCAGGGCCGTAATTGAGCCAACAGCAGAAAAAAGGAAGAGAGTGTATAGCATTACGGGAGGAAGGGCTAGTGACAATGAGCATCGCTGTTGCGCAGACGTATATCCGATGGGCTTTCAGTCGGGGAACCACTCTGGTCCTGGTCATCTGAGCCATACGCCAAGGGTTCGCCCATGTTGCCAACGAGACGCGCCGATACGGCGACGCGGAAGTTGGCATCTGAGAAGTCTGAGAAATTAGCAGTGATTTCTGAGGCTTCCGGCGTGACTTGGCGCAGGTTGATGAGGAAGCGCGAGATAAGCACAGCTTGAGCCCTGTATGACCATACAGCGAAAATCTCTGGCGACAGCACGAAAGGAGGACATACGTTCCGTTGATGATCCCGAACGGGTTGGTCCCTGCAGCCTGCAATACGGGCTAAGAAAATACGAATTAGCGAGCATCTCACACGAAAGATCATATCTAACTTACAACGACGTTGATGAGCATTTGAAACAAGTTCAAGATGAAAATTGCACTGTCAAGAACGTTCGGGTGAGCTGTCCTACTACGACGGCATCGGGCGCTTACATAAAATATAGACTGCCTGTGAAACGCGAGCATGGGTGAGTGCCGACATTAGATACGTGTGGTCACTCCATACCGTCTCGCAAAAGGATAGCGCTGAGAGATCTACTGCTGCTGAGCTGTGAGAGTGCTCTAGCGTCACGGAAGGTTCTGCACCACGTTGCGATCACGACAATCAGGTCCGCCGTACTGAGTGAGACGCGGGTTGTGATGGCGACTGAGAAACCTGGATAAGCTCGACGTCGGCACTACAGACTGAAGACATACGTCTATATAGTGTGTCGCACGATAAGTTACGAGCATCCTTCGCGATGTGTAATAGTTAAAGACGTACGCGAGGTTCAACTTCGGCGGTGTATCGAGATTGATGAGGCAAGCGGGACCCGTCACCGGATCGTCTACCCAGGTTAGATATTCTTGGCTAGTCGCGTACTGGAAAAAAAAATCAAGCACTCGGACGAGGTGTTAGGGGAACAACTCACCACGTTGGTAGCTAATGGAACTAGTCCGAGCAGAAGAACGAGACCAGCAATGAGCGCACTATGCCCGGTCAACGCATAAACCCGCAACATGGAGAATACTACAAATGATACGCGTGTGAGCTGTTCAGAATGTCCATAACGCTTCTGCAGCCATATGGCGAATCGCGTCGTGCTTACTCGCTGATATGATATATGGCAAAAAATCAACGATAGCCAGCGATAGGAATATTCTTTGATGACACCTGCGAAATCCGTCCATCAACACATTAAGGGGCGTCGCGAGAGACAAACTCACGAAGCCTGCCGAAGAGACTTTCAGCCGCGATTCTTTGTGAAAGATGTATAGACTGACCCGACTTGAGAGTGGGATGATTTGTTGTATGGCGACGAATAACATGACAAAGCGGTTCACGAGAAAGAGTATATTTGAACCGGTAAGATTCAGCCGCCGCCAGACTAAGTCCACCTCTTCTTGGAATGTGAGGAGATACTCATAGCTAGCCAACGCTGCCATCGCGCAGGCAGTAGACATAGAGATTATGCTAAATGAGCTATGTCAACAACGGTCAAAGTAAGATCAGAATATATAACACTCACCTTGCTCGGTACGAGGCCGCAAGCTCTGAGGCGTCAGTCGTTTCAGACATTGTAATGCAGATGCAGATGGTTACACAGAAGAGAGTCGTTTCTCGACGTTCTCAACTCCAGGGTGGACGTTTTAAAGCACTAAACGAGCGTTTGGGTTTACCATTCTTCCTGATTGACCATCAGGCCGCCCTACGCCGCTCAAAGGTAGATCCCGGCGATCCCCATCTATTATTTAGTCGTGATCGCAGCGCGTCCTTCTTCCTGATTATGCGCGTACACGCACCTCTAGTGATCTACCCCACCTCGTCCCCCGATATCCACAGTAGTACCGCACGACCGAGGACATTGGCTCTGCCGACGGCTTCCTGCACGCGTGGTACGAATTCTCCATGCTCGGCCGAATGTCCATCGCTCCTACATGGTACCTGATTATCGCGTCTGCGCTGTCATCGCGTCTGCAAACGAACTTAGCTTGGCCCAAATGTGACAAGACGGACTCCGACAAACGGAGCGCAGGCTAATGATCATAGTGATCGAAAGTCAAATTGCCCGCTGAAACTATTGATGATGATGGTTAACGAGCGGCCCCTGCCTACGAGTGTCGATGAAGAGATCCATTTAGGCATGCCTGTTTCGTGACCCTGAGGCATAAGTCATGAATATTTGAATGCTGAAAGACAGATTCCAGAGTCTGGAAGTTGAGCTTCACACCTAGAAATCGTGGAATCTACGCCCCCCACGTGTATATTATATCGCCATTGGGCGGGTGAAGGTGAACACCCCTCAGACGGGTCGATGAGGAGAATCTGTGTTTTCCGGGGTGGTTGTATAACGAGGAACCGAGAACATCGACGGCGATGGCACGGATCATTACCTAGGTACCGGTATGGCCCAATTTGGGCCCAATTCTTGCCTCCGGTGATCAAAGCGTGTCTCGAGGAGTCTAGAGGATGAATTTGCTATCTGGGGGAATGCAAAGCTCAGCGCTCAAACCTCCGAGCTCTCTACATCCTCCCTCTCTCTGGACTGGCTCCCGTCGTTTGAGCTGTCAGTGGACGTTCCGTGTGTGTCTTCGTCGCAGCCCCGCTCTTCGTGGACGAGCGGCTCGCCCAAGTCTCCGACGAAGCTCGCGATCGTTGGTATCCGGAGATCTGGTATTGAAAAGTGGGAGAAACGAGTCGTGTCGTTCCGGCCTTGTAGCGTATCGGCGCGACGCAGGTTGATAAAGAATCGAGAGACAAGAAGTGCGGGGAGACTGAGTGAGCGATCAGAGAGGGTAGTAGTGTAGGAAATAACGAATACATACGCCGGGTACAAGTACCCGATGGGGTTGACACGCTGCAGCGTGGGCTGGTACATAACAAAGCGTGAGTCGCATGAGATAAGAAAGGGATAGCGACCTACCACGATATCGACCAACATTGCGGCTAAGTTGAGTACTAAGAGGGCTCTGTTCTTGGTCAGGAACACGCGTGGCGCTTCGGGGAAGAAAGGAGCCTTACACGAAGTATAAGCTGCCTACAGATCGACTATATCAGTGGAGTTGATAAGAGGGAAAATCATCGATTCTACCATCTCGAAGGAGCGTCGCACTGATGTTCGCGTGTAGTCCGACTCGAGAGGCCTCCCGCGTGTGTTCGTATGTCTTACGCCAAGTGACTATCAGCACTATGGCGTCTGCAACAATCACACAGACACGGGCAGCAATTGTAACTGCTCGAAAAGTTGGTACATGAGAACGACAGAAGCATTTGACAGCATACGACTAGAAAGACAAAGATATCAGTTTAGGCGACGAGTCCGATGCGCAGCGGACGCACTGTAGATCGAGCGAAGCAGATACCTGAAGGTCGTCTGAGCATAACGGCCCCAGGACAGGATCCATGGCGAAAAAAGGTGTCTCGCGCGTGCTGATGAACTGGAACGGAAGTGTGAAGCCATATCGAAAATGCACAAAGTCTTGTCGTCACTTACAGCTTTTGAACCGACTGAAACCATACTCAACAAAAATACCGGGATAGCGACAAGCGGGTTGGAGCCAGACAGCGCGTAAACCCGCAAAGTGGAGAATACTGAACAGAGTCAGTCAGGTCAAGATGCAGACAGGAACGACGTACACCCTACAATCACGTCAGGCAAGATGTCAAAGACATGGAAGACGGTGTCTGATTTGATGCAACTATGCCGGGACGCAAGTATCTGTAAGAATTGATCGTCGAATACTACGAGAATAATGCCATAGCTCACCTCTGGATATGATGAGCTCAACCATGAAGGTCTCAAAGTTGCGACTTACCTCGCGCGTATATGGAACAGCCGCCAGCGACACTACTACCAGCAGCACGTAGCGATTTAGTAGGAAGAGAATACTTGAACTGGACCACTTCCGTCGCCATACAAGCGCACTTTCGTCCTCGAGGGTCAGGAAGTACTCGTAATATGCTAGTACTGCTGCAGATGAGATCGTGTGTCGCGAGTTTCGTAGCGACACGTACCTGCCATCCCGTAAATGACATAGTTATCAGCTACACTGGTAAACAAATATTTCGCTATCAGTTGAGTGTTCACGAGATCGTGAAGGGTGTCTTACGCTGCATTGTACGCGTCCACCAACGCAGAATTAGCTGATCCTTGAGACATTTCTGCTTCAGCTCGTTGAGCACGGTTGAAAGTAAACCGGTAAAACAGGTGAATGGGGACGTGAGCTGACCGAGAAGAATAAATACGTTATTTGGGCGCCGCAGGTTCTTGATGGCAGATCCTGGAAAGCATGGTATGCCCGCAGTGCCGGCACTGGATCAGCGCAAATCCCCTGATACTTGCCAGGCAGTTCAGAATTCCGACGATGGACGCTCGCATTTCATCCCTCCGATGTGCGTAATACTCACGAAAAAGATCCGAGATCACCTGTTTCAGGAGCGCGCTGTTTGCGTTCCTTGGATAAAGCCACTAGAATCCCGTGGCGGCGCACAAGGCCACTCGCCTGGCATGTGTTGCGTGAGGCGGGGCGAGGCGAGACGTGTACTTTGCTACAGTTACCCCTCGTACAGCGACAAAGAACACGGCCCGTGAAAGCCTTCCAGGTGTCAGAGCGGTATCACATTCCTCCAACGTGTAAAGAGATGCACAACGATGATCGTGGAGGAGCAAGCATAGAACCGCAGAATAACGCCGTACCGGGGTGCATTCCTTTCCGCAAAATGTCGCTCGCAATGTCCCGACCGATGGTTGCTGCTCGCAGGTAAGTAGCTGCAGAGTCATTGCTCGGTATTCAACGAAATCGGCTGTGCCTAGAAAGTAAGAGGAAAGACTACCTGCATCAAAGCATGCCTGTGCACCAGGCAGTAGAGCACATACCTCTCAAAACGTTACCGACGGAACAAGATACTTCTGTGCAGGGCAGTGAAGTCTGATGAAAACGGTGTCGAAGGCGCACGCATCGCCACGGTTGACAACGAAATTGGCCTATGCGCTCATTCCCAGAGACCGCCGCGGGTCATCAGAGTATGTACAAGTAGTAGTCAGAAGGCAGTGTGAGAGGGTGAGGCGACATGGTCGTTCGACTTCAAGAACAATTGCCGCGCAACGAAAATCCCGCCCTCGGCCTCATTTGGGATTGCCCGACACTTTGATTGCCGCCGGCAGATGAAACCCGCCCTCGCCGTCGGTTATGCTCTGGAAAGAAGGCAATCAAAAACCTGCTCAAAACCATCATGATGGCGGCGCAAAGCGAGACTTTCACCTGTGAGGGTTGTCCCGGAAAGCTTGTTCACCTCTCCCAATCTCTTTCCCCTCAGCAGGCTTTCCCGAATGTCGAGTTCAAACGGCTCAGTTGTCGTAGATGATTTCTCAGGCGACAAGTCGTTGGACTTCATCGGGGACTGGACACATTTGTACAACTATGCGGGGACCATGAACGGAACGGCGACATATACCATCGCCAACGGTAGCAGTATAGTTTTTACTTTCAACGGTACGCAGCTTTTGTTAGGGCTGATGCATATGCGCTGATGTGTGATGCTCAACACTTGGTGATCTACAGGCACCGCAGTAGGCGTCGCGGGCTCAGTGCTACCACTCAATCCTGGGCAGAAGTCGCCAACGTCTATCTACACGCTCGATAATGCCTCACCGGTCACCTTCACGGCGCCCGACAATGCAACGAGCGAGATCCCCGACTATTCCTTCTTCGTTGCCACTGGCCTCCCCGCAGCCGTCCACAAATTGGTGATCAACATCACATACGTTGAGACACGTGTCCCATACCTGATCGACTATGTTGCCTACCTTCCACCCGAGTCAGCTTCTACAAGCCTGTCGATCAGCTCGTCTGCAAATCCCACAAATCCGTCAATACCCTCGTTCACGGGCACACTTCCCCAGAACTCGAAATCATCAACGCCAGTAGGTGCGATCGTAGGAGGGGTGATCGGCGGGGTCGCGCTGCTCGTGATCACTGCGCTCGCGATTTGGTACCTCTGCAGGAGACGATCGCGTCGGGAGGCATATTTCTACGAGACAGCGAATCCGACGGACATGCTGCATCAAGGTACGACACAGTGCTCTGTTCGTATCGCTTGCGTGCTGATCGTGCATCAGAGGTCAAGAACTCATCTATCGAGGGTGCGATCGATCCTCTACCAGTACCCGTCCCAGCTTCAGCCATGCACCCAGCATCGCATCCGTCGTCGAGTGGGACATTCGCGCCTTACGCGTCTCAAGCCTCCGTAACTACGCATGGAAAAGGCGGACCTCCACCACAAGCGCCAGAATTGGCATCGCCTGCCATATACCATGCAGACTCCGGCGTGCGCTTCACGCCTGCCGTTGCATCAGGCTCGCAAGCCGAACCAGTCCCGCCGCCCCCTCTGACCGAAATCCCTGACGATGTTCCACCGCAATACACGGAGGATTGATGGGCGAGGAAGAGAACGATAATGACTACACGTTTTGACGCAATTTATGAGTTATAGGACGTATATATTGAACAGGTTCGTATCTCTTCACTGGTGTGAAGTGCTTACGTTGACTGTTATGCAAGCATATCTTGTGTAAAGTACAGCATACCTTGATAACGAAAGATTATTTGGTGCCACGCAATATGCGCGGCGGCAGTAGTGCATCTTTATGCGTCAGATAACAACGATGCCACCCGACACGTTGTCATTGCGACACTCTTACGCCACGGTATGAGCGTGCGGCATATTCACATGGTCAGGGTTGCCGTAGCCAAGCGTGACAGTTCAAGCCGACGTCGAGCATTCCGGATTGATGGCGGTGGCCGACCTTCAAATACACCATCTCCAGGCTCTCTGGCGTCCTAGGGTGCTTTTGTCTCTCCTGAAGTTGGATCGATCGGGACCCTCCTCTCGAACGAGTGGCCGATGAGACGTGCGTCCTCATAAACAACTAGAGGAAGGGTTTGTGGTTTCTTCATCTATACCGTTGAGCAATGGCTCACGAAGTCCTTTCGGCGTCTTCCAGATCGGTATTAGTCGACGACAGCACTCAAGATGGATCACTGAGTTTCTTTGGAAGCTGGCGACACGACAGCTTGGACGCGCCGAACGTGATGAACAACACCGTTTCGAACGCGACCGCGGCGGATTCGGGCTTTACGCTCACGTTCGAAGGTGAGCAATTAGACGCTCTGCGTAGCGGCTTTATCTAAAACGACATCGTAGGTACCAGCGTGTCGGTGATAGGCGTACGCACAACGGACGCATCTGCCCCGGCGGCTCTTTCGTCTATACACGCGACGTACTCCCTCGATGGCCTGCCCTCGACGACCGTGTCGCCTAGCCTCGATCCTGGCTCTCCGTCCAGAGTCCTACTCTTCGTCGCGGCGTCGCTCGAACCGGGGGCACATACATTGGTTATGTCCCATCCCGAACTCCAGGCGGATTCGTCGTATCTGCTCGACTACATCACGTACACGCCATCTCTCCCGTCTGGAGCTGTCTTGGGTGGAGAGACGAGCTCGGACCCAAGCTCACCCCAAGGCTCCAGCGAAAACATCGGCCCCGGCACATCGTCATCGGTTGCTTCCTACACGGCGGCTCCAGTCGCGAGCCCTTTATTTGATACTGTTTCTAGCAACAGCTCTACGCATGGCTCATTCCCGATGCTTGCCATCATCCTGATCAGCGTCATCGCTGGCACAGTCTTCCTTGCGCTTGTCGCATTGCTGCTATGGCCTCAGATCTACTACTGGATGAAAGACAGGCTCACGCCGGCGGGAAGGAGGAGGTTGGCGGAGAAGAAAGACCTCGAAGGGAGGCCGGCACATTGGTTTCGTGGAGGTTCGTTCTCCTGGGCTTTTCTCAATAGCTTTCAGTCTCACACACTCGACAGTTGCTGAGACTAGAAGGTCAATGGCGTCGTCTGCGACTCTTCAAGGTACCCCGCTCCCGACGCTCACATTTTGCCACAGTGCGATGTCGCGCTCGGCCGACAACGTTGTTGCTGAGCCTTCGTCCGGCATCGAGATAGTAAGGAGGCTCACTTTCTATTCCGCGGACGCGAAGCTCAGAAATATACTTTGACAGAACGTCATTCAGAAGGAAGATGACGACGAGCCACCGGCACGGAGCACCATTGACTGGGATCCATCGCCGTTAGCTGAGGCGCAAGCGGACATTACTCGTGACGATGCCGCTTCCCCACTGCCTTCTCCTGCGGAACAGTCCTTGGGGCCACGCATCACGGTACAAACACCTTCCTCCCCGATTTCTCGAGGATCGAGAGCGGTTCACGCGTTTTGAGTTCGTTTGAGTTCGTATGCATAGATTATATGGATAGCATGCACTGTGTGCAGCTTGTAGCCTTGTAATAACATTGATGACGTTGCTTAGCGGGGTCGTTCGTGGCGCGTTGAGTGGACTGAATAGTAAATGATGGGTTGCCAACGCTTTGACCGTCGACCGCATCACGCCGTTAGTCTTCCTCCCAATTTGTCATACTTACCAGCCCCTTCGTGCTTTCTTCGCCTTTTTGTTCATCACTAGATGAGCATGTTTCGCAGGCAGAGTGCACTGCTCAAGCAATCGCTCTTTGTCGCAACAGAAAAGGCGCCTCACGCGGACGGCGTCGTGTACCATATACTCATCTATACTAATACAGAGTCTTAGCCAGTAACAGCGTTGAATATCACATACTATCCACCTCCTTACTCCTGTATCCCATATCGCTTTCGCTGCCGGATCCGTCACGTTCAACGTTCGTGATCGGTCCTTTGAACCATTTGTGCGCAGAGATCAACCATGAAGCAGAGGCGAATATGAACACGGCGCCGACCAACACGACTGCATAATCTGGGAAAGAGATTGAGCAGACTGTCCTCAAGACACCGCGAATTTATCACTCACTCATCTCGTCGGCGGGAGGATTTGACCCGCCGGGGAACAGCAGTAGCACTGTAACGAACTGGACCCATGCCACAGCAATAATTCCCAGGGGCATATACCACTTTCCCAGCGAGAACGGTCCAGGTTTGAGCTTGTTTCTCCCAGACGTGATCCTGAGGAATATGGGTGCGGAATACGAAGTGTACAGTCCAATGACGGACGCTCTGCAAACGAGAACAAAGATGAACTCGTGGCGGCCAACGGGGTTGTAAATTCGAGAAACATACCCTGCAAGAGACGACAATGCGGTTGCAGAGAATCCGAGGAGGCCACAAATGCCGGCGAAGAACATCACGAGCCAGGCGGCGTTAACGGGCGTTTGGGTGTGCTTGTTCATCTTCTTCCACCAGCGCGATCCAGGAAGAGCATTGTCGCGTGCGAAGGCAAAGACGACGCGCGAGGCATCGACACCTTGTGCTGCGCCTGTAACATACTGGACAGCGGTATGCATATGTTAGATCGGGCGGACTTCCGTGATCATCGGGAAAGTGCACGTACCTGGACGATGATGATAAAGCTCCAAAGCGCAAGCATACCGTGCTTGCCGAGCACAGTAAGGAACAGTTGGCCCATAGGTAATGGAAGGGTGGTACCGAGGAGATCGTCGACGGAGTGTGTGGCGAAGGATGCCGCAATAAGCAGGAGCCACCCAAGCGAGGCCGTCGCAAAGACGCTGACGAGGATCGCAAGCGGGGCAGCCTTGGCGGCGCCAGCGGTCTCCTCCGAGATGTGTGCCGCGGAATCATCTGTGGGGACGATCAGAACATGATGGGCCATGCTGGCAGAATTGTACATACAGCCCGTGAGTGTCCACATCGGCGCCGTGAACGCTAGTAGGAATGCCCAGCCGTCTGGCGTAGTGCATTCTCAGCATCCGAAGAATGGTATATGATGTGGAGAGAACATACTATTGCTCCAGCCCGTGTTGTTCTCAAACAGCGTGAACGCGTCGTGCGTCGAGACCTTCTGGTCGCCCGAACAGACGTAGAGCGCGATGATGGCGGCAATCGTCGCACCCACTGCGAAAGATGAAACGCGTCAGATATCAGAGGAAAACGAGCTATACCGAAAGCCGGCGAACGCACCGTTGACCAGCACATAAAATAGATTGAGCCGTGCGAGGACATTTGTAGCAGCGGAGCACACAATTCCGTGCGAGAAGAGTATTGCAATAAGAATCCCGTACGTGGGGCCCGAGCCAAGATTGGTCGCTCCGTCAGTGCCTACGGCAATAGCGGTAGTAATCATTTGCGCGCTGGGCGACAAGGTCAGACAAGGAATACGTAGAAGGCAAGCGCAAATACCAGGTATAGTCGATGGAGCACACGAGAGTGATCTGGCCTGTGATGTTCGCCCATCCAGTGATCCAACTCGCCAGTGCGGAATATCGCTCTGGCGCAAGTTTGGCTGAGAAATAATAGAGACCCGCGCTCGTCCTGTCGAAGGAGCGTCGCTCAGCTGCTCGCAATGCCGGGAAAGCATACAAACTTACGGCATCGCTGAAGCAAGCTCTGCCATGCAAGCCGCTACAGTCATGACAAACAACGAGGGTATGAGCCATCCGTAGACCATTCCGACGTGGCCACCTGTCTCAAGTGTGAGTTCTTGAGCTCAGAAAATAGTTGACGAAGACGTACCTGACACAAGAGGGAACGAGAACGTAGAAGAGACCGATGCAATTACGCCCATGATAGAAAAGGCGAAGGCTACGGTTTCGATTTTCTGTTAAGCAGAATTAGCATTTCGCGGCCTCAAAAGGTCAAGCAACGATGGTCGCCTACAGAGAATTCTCGTCTGAACTCGCTCTTGTAGCCCAGTTTCGCCAGGAGCGCATCATCAGCGTGCCGTAGAGACAGAAGGCTCTCGGCAGGGCTTCTGTGCTCGACAGGAACGGCGTTGACGTCGACGGCGTCCTTTCCGCTGCGCCCCTCGCTGAGCTGCTTCTCGGGGACAGACATGGTGATAGTTTGTTCGAAAGAGAGGTCCCGAGATTCGAGCTGGCGTCTGGAAGGTAGAAATTCCTGAGCCTGATGGAAAAGAACTCCGAGTCGTAACCCGCGCCCGAACTGATGGCCACCTGGACTAAAATACCAGGCACTCTACCAGCGGTGTCTCTCGCAGCACAGCGCGGCCTTCCAAATCCAAATGCATATCGCTGCGCATTCTTTCTGCGTGTGAGTGTGAGATCATTTTGAAGACGGCGCCATGCTGGTGGCAGGCGTTTCGTTGGCGATAAGCCACGAGGAAGGAGGCGTCTGGGAGCTTCGCTCCTAGATAGAGAACGGTTTCACAGGTCAAAGCGTAAGCGACACCTGCTAGACGATAAGTCGGTTAGCATAAGGACGGCCTTGCTCATACATGTCACTGCGGGGATGAAGCACCTTGGAAGGGGAGACTCCGAGAGATAAGGCTCGTGCGCGCGCTCGGATGGGGCATATCGGCGAGAAGCACATAGCCAGCTTGCAATATACACACAAGGTCTGTCAATCAAGCAATTAGCTCGCGAGAACGCGCAGAAGACAGTGAGAATAAACTGACTGTTCGCGGTAGGAATTTGAGGGCATCAGCAGACGCCCATAGTTTGAACATGATCAAGCGTCTATCATATCGCAGATATCGATCATGTAGGCTACGGCCACATTTCTTGAAGTCTCCGCGACTGTGCTTGGGGCTGCTTGGGGTCGCCCATCATCATCACAGCACGAGAAATTCAAAACAAGGGCGCGTTCGTTGGCATATCTCATGCTGAACTCTAAGGCTTTCGCCATCGTCAGTGATTATCCGCCTCGATCGTTCTCAGGACGCCTCTGTTTCACGCGCCGTGTCGCGGCGTGCGAAAGCCGACAGTAGATAACGCTACAATCGTGCGACGAGCACACGCTAGTGAGGCCTTGAGGATGCAGCTCCCTCCTTGTACCCTACGCAGTGTGCTCTGTTTGACCGTAGCGACCAGCCTCTGAAATCAATCAGCGTATCCTAACGCATCCATGCCTCGTAAAGTGATGATAGGATTTGGCGTGGATGTTGACGCGGTGGCTGGGTGGTGAGAACATCCCGCGATATCCAGTATATTCACAGCACTCATGCCACTGCGATGTGGACAGGCTGGGGTCTTATGGAGGAGAAGACTCTCCGCTGGACATCTCGCGAGTACGTCGGCCCTGTCGACCAGAGGCGTTAGTATTCATGATAATTTCTAGGGCATGTACGCCGGCGAGGTCGGCGTACCTCGTTTGCTGAAGTTATTTGAGAAGTACAAGATGAAGACTACCTGGTTCATACCAGGTAAGCTCTCGTATATCCATCTATAGGCGATGTCAGTGTCGGATTTATTGTTTGAAGGACATAGTCTGGAGACGTTCCCCACTCAGATGGCTGCGGTCCGAGATGCTGGACACGAGATGTGAGTTGTTGCATTGCGTTCTATGACGACGTCACATCTCACATCGTGACACGCCAGAGGGCTGCATGGATACTCCCATGAGGTAGCGGTCATTTACTGCCATCAGCTGTCCGTGTATTGACTACAGCTCTGCTAGAATCCGGTGTCGCTCAGTCTCGACCAACAGAAGGATATTTTAGACCACACGTACAAGTTACTCACAGACTTCAACCATGGTGTTCCTCCCAAGGGCAGCGTGGCTCCCTGGTGGGAAACGAGCAGCGAGGGTACCATCCTTCTCCTCGAGAAGGGCATCGAATACGGTAGGCTTCGGATGTTTGTTTGGTGGACGACTGAATGTTGACGCGTCAAAGATCATTCGAACATGGCCCATGAGTACGATGCGGTATACGTATGGTCTTCAGCTTTCACTGAGCAGCGTCATGTAGCTCACAGGCATACTACCTGCGCGATCAAGACACCTGGAAGAAGATTGAATATAGCGCGCAAGCGACGAGCTGGATGCAACCTCTAAGCCGGGGCAAGGAGACGGGCCTGGTAGAGGTTCCAGCAAACTGGTAAGCTGACGCGTCTGTATGTATTCGACACGAAATTAGTGATGTTCTGGACTATAGGTACTTGGATGACCTTCCGCCTATGATGTGCGTCTACGCACCCTCTTCAGCTCTAAGACATCAGTTGACCACTCCTACAGGTTCATCAAGTCGAGCCCGAACTCCCATGGATGGGTTCACACTATTTTTTCTGTTCACTGTCGAGTCATCTGATGTCTTCATTCAACCAGGTCAACTCCAGAGACGTCGAGCAACTGTGGAAGGACACATTCACCTATCTGTATCGGTGAGCCGCTGTCATCATTCCCTTTTCAACTCACACGGAACGCTTTCTGCAGCGAGGAAGAGAACTTCATCATGCCGATCACTATCCACCCAGACGTCAGTGGGTAAGTGCGTCCCCCGCTAGCAATTCTTCATCACTGACCCTGTGGCAGACGGCCGCACGTCCTGCTCATGCTCGTACGTCTTCTTTCCAATTACTTCGGAGAGCGCTAGAATTGACGGCACTTCATGAAGGAACGATTCATCGAGTGGGTGAACACGCACCAGGACGTCCAATGGGTGACTATGATCGAGATGGCGAACGAATTTAGGGAAAGATGCCCGGCACCGCCTGGAGCGCAGATGCCAGCCGGGTTCAAGGAGGCATGATTGGACGGGCCTTGCGCAGCCGAGCGTGAATTCGAGATTGAACGCAGAGTAAACCGGTTATTGTATGTCTCTAAAGCGCCTACAAACATCGTCGTCGTTCTCCATGCATGAATTTACTGAAGTTGAATGACTACGTCTTTTGCATGTCTTGGATTGAACGAGAGAACGGTTGTCCTGGTCCCGTCGCCAGCCGGGTCGAAGGCGACAGCAAAGCAAAGCAAATTGAGTTCAGTACACGCTCCAGCGCGAATCGATTCTTCGATGCGAGACCGTAGGCTAGCAATACAAAGAGATAACGACGAGAATATGTCATGCGCCTACTGGGATTCAGAGAGGGCGCAGGACTTCTGATACTGCGTTTCGGATGCGTACTTTGTCGCCAAATAAGAGTGAGTCAGAACTCTTCTTCGACACCAAAGTCGAACTCACCTGGTCAAAAAGCTAGTGCTGCAAGCCCACAAAATGACCGCTCCAGAGACCTATTACACGCTTAATGAGTTTCTCGCTTAAGGTCACGAAAGGGACTCCGCGCACTGCGCGTCAAACCTACCGGCGCTAAATCGCTGCTCATCTTGTCTGCGAACACTCTCCTCCTCGCTGCTCATCGGACACTGCCACGTCTAAACCGCTCGAAACTACAACATGACGTTTGACATGGATGAACAGATGAGAATTGTCGGCGATATATTGATGGCGGGCATCCATCATATCGAAGTGAGTTGCCACTCCTTGAAAAAAAATCGTTCCTTACCTGCAGCTCGTTTAGCAAATGGCGAACATAAGGAAGGGGGCTGGATGCGCTGCGCAGAGTCATAGAACCCGAGCAAACTCGAAATGTGCACGGTGCATTTACCTGGCACAGAAGCTTGACGAAGCTGTGAGGGAGGAGGTCGATATCTACACCGGGCTCTGTCACGCCGGGCTTGCCTCTGTCATCCAGCCCTGGCTGGGGTTCATCACAGGGTGCCGCGTCTTCGAGACATCGAGCGGTGAACCCAACCACAATCAAATGACAAACGCGGGAGCAACCGCGACCGACACCACCCCCACTACCGACACACCCGCCGGAGCGCGGCTCGCGCACCACAAGAACACGATCGGTGTCGTGTGTGCCGACACAGCTCTGCAGCTCATTGGCAACGTCTACCGCGAAGCTGCACTCGCGAGTGGGGCCGCTGCGCTCGAAGAGCTGTTCGAAAGGTTCCTGTACGGGGGCATCGTCGGCGAGGATGGGATCGTTTTTTAGAACGCAGACGTCGAAGGACTGGAGGGATATTAGGTGGGAGGCGACGGGGGAGATGGACGGCTGGCATGAGCGAAGACTGTCATCAGTACGCATATCCTTGTATTTCTACTCTCGCTCGATCGCCCTACTTTTTGCTGCTCCTTTGTCGTTGTTCTTTTCTTCACCCTTTCTTCATTGCCCTCGTCGTCATGTCCTTGCAAGTCTGTTGGGATACAACTTCGGGATTGCCTCTCCGTCTTTGTCCTTGTTCTTCACCCTTGAAATGGAAACGACTTCATACCGGTCTCGTTCTACACCCCATATTGCAAATGTTCTTGCAGCCTACACGCCGTCCGTCACTGATACACACCCTTATACTTGGAGCGGGACGCGTGAAGTACAGCGTGCGCATGCACAGCGATTCGCCATCAGGTACGTCTGCCGGCTTGCACATTGTTGGTGATCTCCGCTGATCCACGTTGGATAGAATGCAGAGGTACGTCGTGTAAGCTGCCAAGTCGCTGGCTACAGCTCTGGGCTATATCTCTGTCGATTAGGTTCTGAGTGATGGTGAGCATGTCTGTCCCACTCACCCGTCGTCCTTGCTGATCAGCCCTCGAAGAGACTAGTCTCGTGTGAACGCGTAGATGCATTCGAGCGCACTGAATATCGTCGGTATATGTTGCCTAGTATCATTTGGAGTCGCGAGCCATGCAATGTGATGCAAGCAACGCCGGGCGTGGTGGAGTCCTCGTTCGGGGAACTACCATCGCCCTGCGCTAGCTTGAAGTTGTGGTGTAGCAAGGCGCTATCGCGGCGGTTGCCCCTGCCTATCGCACCGTGTGTGGGTGAGCACAGAAGGGATCGCAGCCCCGGGAGGGCTTCCTAACTGTGTTGCGGGGTCGGTAGAGGCGCTGCGTGTAGAATCTCAAAGGTTTATACGCAGCGCCAAGACTGCTACCGGCGTGAGGTGGACCAGCGACCGATTGCGCCGATACCTTGCGTATGATGGCCCGGCGGGGGTGAATATGCATATTCGGGTTGCAATCACGGACGAGGAAAGAAACCGCAGGTAGTCGTACGAGAAGGAAATATCCGGACCTTTCAAGACGGCGGTAACACGGATCAACGTGCCCTGCCGAAGAAACAGATGGGCGGAAAGGGTTGCAATAGTCATGCAGTGGTCACCTCTAGTGCTAGCTTAGACATGCTGGTAAGTTTGAATTTGCATGCAAGGATGACTCCTGGCTCACCGGTGGCAGGTGCTCGTCGTCTCGGACAAACCGCTCCCCCGTATTACCACGAGGAACCACGTCCTGATCTTGGGAACCGTCGATTCATTGCAGTGAGTACTGTCACTGCGATTGATGGATTGTCTTGAATTTCTTCGAGGGTTACGCTGCCCCCGGACGCGGCGACCCTCATGCGCCTGGTTTCTGAGTGGCTACACATCCTTGGGACGCTCCGGCCGTTGGAGAGTGGTCTGGTGGGCCTGCTCGGGTGCCCGTGGTACGAGTGGAACCTGAAGGGGGCGGATTCCTACAGAGTACAGAGGTTGTAGTGAGGGCGAGCGCAGAAAGACGGTGACAGCGCTCGCCAAAAAGCAGAAAGCCAATCACAGCGCTCACACGTGGTCGGCGTGGCACAAGGACGCGACGTTTTTTTAGGTGAAAGAACGAAGCTCGACAGAACCTGACAGAGCTCAAGCCTATTCGAGCGTGATTTTTCGTACGTTCGCGTAATATTCCTACTTCTATCTGGGCGAGTCACCGAAAATCCGTGCGACGACGCGGGATGTCACGTGACGTGCCAATGAGCGCGAGCATGGTGGCGACGCCGCGTGTCTCCAAAGCTTCGTCTGAAGTCTGACCGTGCATTAAAAGTTGTCATAAGCCTTTGACCGCACTTCGACCCTACTTATACCGCTCAGCGACTCGTGCCCATTTTAAATTGATCCCACCGCGCGACGGAATGGCGAGAAGCATACAGCGAACTGTTATACACTGGCATATCGTGAGCAAGAACGTACAAATTGGCATACTTGAAGTATCAATCCAAGTCCGCTTTCTGTTCGCTTTCCTTTTTTTTCATACTCCTATCCCGTACCTCTGTGACGATTCAGACGGCCGAGCGACTGATACAATCAAGTCCATCGAAAGCACACAGGGAATTGGCGCGACCTATGAAATGTCGTGCGCTCTAGTTGAGTCACGCAACCGCACATCTTCTGGTACTCTTCTTAGAAAGAAGTCTCCCATTTCGATTGAATGGGTTGGCGAGCGAGAAGGGTAGGATCGATATCACCAGGATATCTCAACCTCCGCAGACCGAGTGTCGGCTCTGTAGCTGGCGCAACAACACCGCGCGTTTGCCGTACCACACAAAAGTCGCTAATAAAATATCAACTTGGGGCCTTGTGCACCGGAAAATGGATGGTAGTACTCACGTCCTATCAGTACCTTCGTCGTCAGCCTTTCTTCATCTCTTCGAGCGCGCTGGGCATCGTCCTATGCTGTCCACTGCTGCGCTAGCGACACCGGGCGTGATGGAGTCCTCGTTCGGGAGGTACCGTGCGTCGCACTGTGCCTGCTTGAGGATGCGGTGCAGGAAGACGTCGCGGCGGTCCTAGATCATCTTGCCTGTCACAGGCTCGTGGGTGGTATTGCAGCCTTGAGGATAGCTTCATGAGTGCGTTGCATGTCCGCTCCATCCAATAACACCGTCAATTGGACCCAGTATTCCTAGGCATGTAGAGTCGACATTGCTGGACTACTCATCCACGTGCTTAGGCCTGAATGGGGGTCATGCACGCCGTAAACTAGGCGTGCGCTATATGACAGGTGGGTTATTCAAGAGCGAGTCAAAATGAGTGATGGGGAGCATACTGCTACTTCGAGGCCATCTTGAAGGAGCCGGTTAAAAGAGTCATATCCTGCGAGATGATCGTCAGAAAGCATGCAAAAACATTAGACGACAGCACTTAACTGGGGACTCATTGTCGCGCCGGGTCCTCTAGAGTTATCATTAGATCTTATCGCAGTCCTGAAGCCTGAGGCCTGATCAGCCCCAAAGCGACTCAGCTCACCGCGCGCTAAACATATTATCAGAGCGCTAAACCGCTCAAGCTCAACTTGTCCGCGAACAACCACATCCCCGCCACTTCCTCGCAAAAACAACCTTCCCCAATCCCCTCCGAACCATGACGACGCTGTCGCAAGATGATGCTGTGCTGGTCGCCAGACTGGACCGTGCCACCCACAAATGGGAGACGCTGAAGGTACGTTTTTTTATCGCGACTGCATCGACGTGTCAGAAAACTAAAATCGCCTGCAAATTAT
>ALYI01004243.1:0-29802 GCA_001969225.1 Ceriporiopsis andreanae CBS 279.92 | reverse complement strand
GCAACCTGTAGGGCGCTCTGCAATCCTGAGAGCTCCGCTCAGAATTATCGAGGTGGTGCGCACATTTATTGCTCCACCCCAATAATTACCGACTGCGAATAGACTCTAATACCACGCTCCGTAGGCACTGGTAATATGATCTGGAAGCGCAAGAAATACTTACTTCTTCTGGCAGTTGGGTCCACAATAGTACACCATCATACAGCCCTTGCACACGCGCATCTTGTGAGGAGGAACGCGCCCATGGCATATACAACCAGCCCAGTAGCACGAGCGGATTGTTGCCAGCATATTGACTGCCAAGTCGTTCTTCGACACCTCCAATAACCGGCCGAAGTTCACCCAAGCAGCGATTGCATCGTCGCGCGCAGACCCTTCCTGACGTGACGACGGATTGAAACGTTGGAGCGTTTCAAGGACGGGCGTGAGATATCTTTGTACCGACCGCTTCATCTTCTTGAGTAGGATTGATCGGTGGCGCGTCTCGACGAGATTCTCGGTGACAACAGAGCACATATATAACGCCTGTTCTATGTCGCCTAGGCTTGAATAGTCAGGGTTGTCGAGATAAATTGAGTAGAAAAGTCACCTACTAAATAAATCCATAGCGTCACACTGCAGCGCGAACATCGTGGTTGTCGCAACTAGTGGTACAAGGTTGACATGTCCAATGCGTTTGACCACACGTTCTTCAGGAAGATCGACGACCGTTCGCCTACAAACGCAATCTTCAGTAGCATGCATGCGCAAACGTTCGGTGTAGGCACTCGCCTTGTAAGTTCTAAACCCCATCGCATGACCATCGCCGTGTAACCCGGATGCCCCCCACAATATTGTCGCTCGCATGCGACCACGACAGCGGTCATGAATGCATCGTTGTCGCCTCTAGATTGTAGCACCTCACACACACTTCTGCTATATTCTAGCATGGATCTCACAAAATCCATCGCAACCGTTAGGTCCATATCACAGGTGTCTGTGTCCCGCAACTTCGAGTATATCTTGGAAATAGCATGCTCCGCGTACCCATCATCCGGTATTGCTTCGTTGAAGAAAGTAGAAAGTAGGAGAGGACTGTGCTGATTTTCGTGCGTAAAATGCTGGATCGTGGTCAAAGCGTCCTGTTCCGGATGATACGTCGTGTTGAGTGACAAACAGTAGAAAGCGATACGCCCTTCTGTGAGAGAGATTCTGGCTTGCGGGCTGAAGCACCTTTGAGCCTGCGTATCGGTGGAATGCATGAGTCCTGCGTATCGGTGGAATGCATGAGTCCTGCTTACATGTGATGCACTGTGTTGATGAGGCAAATAACCTCGCCTCTAAACGATTCTGTTGTCTCTCCCTTATCGTCCTGAAGAAGAAGATGACGCCAGCTCCAGATGTGATCGAGGAAGTCGGGAAGTTGTGCGCATATGTGCGTGGTAGCGGAAATATTCATATGGTGAAGGTGACCGTCAACGAGCGTGTACAGACGGGAGAGAATTTCAATCATGCATTAGATGCAATATTCACAACACTATAGCATGGCGGCCTTCAATATTCGTCTGGAATTCATGGATGGATCATGACCTACTAGTCTCAGCTCGTGGACGTCGTCTGGACTTTCCGACGTCACCATACGCCTTGTGCAGTCCACAGCTATGTCCATGAGGATATCTTGTAGATGATCTTGCGTGAAGGTGAGACGTTGGGTATCACAAGACCCATGATCCCCACGGAGACAGTGTTTGATTTCTTCGATAAATTGCCGACGTTCACGATAGCTCGTAGCTTGAACCTTTTTCAGTGGCGAGGTAACTTTTCCGGGGTAACGCGTCAGCAAATCTTTGATCAGCGGGATCTCTAGTAGTGTTTTGGAGTCAGCAAAGCAGCGAGACAGGACCTCCAGAAAGACAGACCTTGAGATGTAGACAGGATCCCCATGCTGAACAGAAACCAGACGGCACGACCGTTACATTGACAACAGCAATTGCAGGACAGAGCATGGAACTTACAGGCTAACCAAGGGCTGGGGAACGACTAGCCTCAGAACCGCATTCAATAAGGCGTTCGACATGTGCCTCAGAACAAACGGGCCTGCAGAAAACGTTAGTAGCCGTCGACAAAAACATTTACTGAGACGGACCTGAGTCCGTCGGGAAGTATTGCAGGGATTTATTCTCCTTCACTGCAGTGAGAAGTGGTCAAGGGCGAAGGTGATGGTCGCTTTGAAGTCTTTCGCTGCGCTAATCAATACAACGCGCAGGACACGAGACGTGTTGGCGCGCATATGCATGGCATCTAGAGTTTCTATCGTGGATCGTGGTTTAGAGATACGATGGGACCGCTGAAGGTGGCCCGGCCGAGAAGCACAGTATTGACCTTGGTGAACAATGTGACGCGACGACTGCTGGTATTCGCTGTGTGCGATCCAGATGTGTCGTTAGCTGATGTGTCGTTAGCAACGATTGTGCTATACATACACATCTAGATTATACGACTTCAAGGGCGGAGCGAAGTACGCGCTGTTGGTGGTAGCGTGGATGAGAGCCAGAACAACGCCGTGAGTCGCGTCGCCGCCGGAAATAACTTAGACGCCCATGGGTCGGCACCAAGACGCGCACATCGGACATGGCAGTAAACATTGGACAATGACATACAAAAAAAGTATAGAATAAAGATACAAGCCGTGATAGATACATCATGACGGTCCTCAAAGTCATGGCCGGGGCTAACCAGCTAAGCAAAGCGTAAGTATTCTGCAACAACAGAAGTATGAGATAAAAGGTATATGTTGTGGGGTGATGTCGGCCGGCAACCGCATATCGAGCTGGACAGGAAGCAGAAAGTAGATATAAGGCATCAATTCAGCAAGTCCACGAAGTTGCTAGGGAACACGTGTTTCCCAGGTATCCTGCGCTGTTCGTCCAAAAGCTCACCGCTCCACCATCCGTCTTCAGGCGTAGATGTGACGGCGATGATGTCGCCTGTTTGGAAGTCAAATTCTTCGTCGATGACCGCCTGGTAGTCATACAATGCTTTCACTGTGCGAGGAATATTTCAACCAACGCATCGTAGGACGGCGAAAGACCAACTACTGACCATAGAACAAAATCGGCCGGCCCTCGTCAGTGTAACCGGCCGCCGGCGGCGCTGCTTGCTGAGATTGTCTGTTCTGCTGCGGTTGTGGCGGGGCGGGGCTGACAGCACGCCCATACACTGTCTGCTGCCCCTGTGGGGGCTGCTGCACGTTCCCATAGTAGGGCTGGTTCATGCTAGGCTGACGAACAGGCTGCCCGACTGTGCGGCCATACTCTTGAGGCGGCACTTGCGCGTACTGTTGCTGCCCGTAAGGCTGCCCATACGCCTGCTGCGGAGGTGGGGCGACTTGCTGGGGCGGGGGCGCGTGGGGAGCATAGCCGGGCGCATTCCCGTACATCGCCGTCGCGCCGGGCGGGGCACCGTACACGGGCTGCGTCGGCGGTGGATAGCTAGGCTGTCGCTGTGGTTGTTGGAACGATTGCTGCTGTATTGGCGGCTGCTGTGGCTGGACAGGCGGTCTGTAGCCTTGCTGCTGCACCGACGGCGCGATGGATGGCTGACGCTGAAGCTCGCGGAATTGGTCGGCCATGATGTCAACGGAGACACGACCTGAGGGGTCGAGCGCGATACCGACCTGGTTCGGGCTTGTCGCGCGGATCGGGCCTGATGGTGGTACGTTCATCGAGTTCTGTCGCCCGTGCATGGCGCCGTTTATCGCAGTAGGAACCGCGCCTGGAGGAGGCACACGCATGCTATTGCGCTTATTCGGTGGCACTGTCGTTCCCGGCTGAGGACCGGTTTGTGGCGGAGGTTGTTGGTATGGGCTTGGAGCATTACTTGGCGGTCTTTGCTGGGGCACTGGGCTGACGGCTCTCTGCTGTTGCATCTGCTGGGCCTGCATCTGCTGCTGCTGCTGTTGCATGTGCAACATCTGCTGTTGTTGCTGCTGCTGCATGGGGCTCGGGCCTCGAGAAGGCGACACAAACGGTTGCGGACTCGGGCTACGACCTTGTGCGCCGACGCCTGCCATGCTCTCTGGCCGTCCTGAACTGTAACGATGCTGCTGCACCTGTTGCTGCCCTTGCATCGGACCGCTGTTGCTGCCTGCCCTGCTGCCCGGGCGACTCACGGACTTGCGTTCTCCGGGGAACGACTGCTGATAGTCTGACAGCACATTCTGCACGAGGCTGCTATCGGGCAAGCTATTCGACGGCGGCATCGCCATTACCGCAGTGGGCGCGCTCGGTGAGGTGGGGCGAGACGACGGGATGTTGGTGGGGACTACACCGACGACGAGCTCCGCAGAACGACGGTAGTCAGGGTTCCTGTCCGGCGGACCACCGCCGCGCGAGCCTGGTGGAGGCGCAAGCTGGCTCACGCTCTCTTTAGCCTGGTGCGAGGCACCGCTCTGCCGCGACGCGTGTCCTGAGGCCGGCGAGGGCTGGCGCGCAGGTCCACCCTGTTGTGGCGGGCCTTGCTGGCTCCTGCGCACACTCATGCCCTTCTGCAACTCAACCAATTGTCGGGCCAAGGGGTCGTCCTCCTGCCCCACCTGCATATTTCCGATAGCGCCGCCGTTCGTCGCCCCAGGCCTTCCGTTCGCCTGAGGTGGTTCAGGTGTCCGTGCGCGGCTACCATTGCCGTTCGTCATAGCCGACGACACGCCTGCCTGCTGCACAGGTACAGGGGGCGCGGGCGTCTTATCTTGTGCTTGTGCCTGGTTGCGTAGACTGGTCCGACTGAGTGAGCGCGAGCGCGATATTTGGGGCGGGTCAGTCCGCCCTCCGCCCGCCCCAACGCCGACCATGTTCTCGGGAGGTGTGTCGTCTTCTTGGGGGTCTGGTGGCGGTGGGATAGTCGGCCTGACGCGGCGCGTGTTGCGTCCAAAAGCTGCGGTGTGGGTTGTTGGCCGCTGTGCAGAGGAAGG
Organism: Ceriporiopsis andreanae CBS 279.92; assembly: GCA_001969225.1. Taxonomy (NCBI): domain Eukaryota; kingdom Fungi; phylum Basidiomycota; class Agaricomycetes; order Polyporales; family Meruliaceae; genus Ceriporiopsis; species Ceriporiopsis andreanae. Next base: position 24,854 of record ALYI01004243.1, on the reverse strand, counting down.
CACAGCCTTGGGGTCGGTGTAGTTGACGAACGCGGGTGGGTCGGGAATGGCGTTGCCTGTGCCGTAGTCACGCACAAAGTTCTCCATGTCCTTGTCGGGCTCCATCTGCTCGAGCGATAATCGTAGCTTCTCACACGACTGTGACGGCGTCGGTCAACTCCGTTACGATCATTACCTGATACGGGGAACTTACCTCGTCGTCCGCAACACAGACTGTGGAAATGGCATTGGCATAACCCCACATATGATCCTTCATAAAATCCAGGCGTTCCTCCTCCAGATCTTGACAGGAATCGCAGAAGTCCTTCCAGTGCACCTCCCACTTTGCCGTCGTCTCCTGAAGTTCGCGCGTAAACTGCACGAAATCCCGCTCGTTGGCTTGTACCGTCTGCTGCGCGTTCCTGAGTTTTTGTTGGATCTTCTCCAGGTCGCGTCCTTGGATTAATGTCGACTGGGCCGAGTAAGAGTTTATCTTCATGCAGTCGTTCTCGTACTTCTCCCGTGCCCGCTGGACATGCGCCTCCTGTTGCTGTTTCACCTTGAACTCTTTCTCCATGGATACCTGCACCTGCCGTTTATGCGAAAGCTGCTTGTTGAGGAACACGCCTGTCCCTCCCTCCAAATCCTCCTTGATCTGCTGTGCCAGCCTCGCATGGTACCCCGCCTGCTTTTCGGTTTCGGTTCGCAAAGTGTCGAGCGAAGTGCGCAGCTCCCTGCGATCAGATATTGAGCATCGGTCTAAGGGATACACTGTTAATGCTTACCCAATCTCGTCCCTACCTAAGGCGAGCTTTGTCAAACCGGCCAACCGCTTAGCATATTGCTCCTCGATTGCAGCTCTAGACATCCATCAACATTCTCACTCTACGGGGATCGTGCATAATGGACGCACCTCTCCTTCCAGAAGTTCCTCAACTCCTCCGTTGTACGCATGGCCCCTCTCAACCTCGCGAACAGGACGTCAACGCCGCCATCGCCGAGTCCCCAGAAGGCGTTGCAGAAGTCGAGCGAGTGATCAGCAAAGTCGGGAGAATTGGCTCTAGCGTATTTCGAGAGTGAAGTCGACGAAGACTGTCGCCTAGCAGAAGAAGCCATACGAGGACCTCAGTGAGAGATAGAAGGTGAACGAGGGGAGATAAGTGCAAGCGTGCGATGAACGCGTATGATGGGCGTTGAATGCTGTGCAAAGCGCAACGGTTTCGAGTCAAGGCAATCTCGGCGACGTTGGCTGTACGTGCCGAAATCGTTTTAGTGGGATGCGAAAGATATAGCCTTTCGCGAGCAGGGCGAAATGGGCTAGAGGTGATGGAGCAATCGCAAGACGACCTCGCAGACGTCTGGCTTTGGCGCCGGAATTGGAACCTGCGCAAATTGGGGGTAGAACGGACCAATGCGCGCTTTTCCCTCACATCCGCGACCCGAAGAGGGAATAAGCTACGATCGGGACGAATTAGTTTGGTCCGGATGTAAGCCAAACGCGAGACGCGACTGGTTTCGAGTTGCCACCCGCACACTCTGCTGATCCTGCGATACCCTTCCCGATGCTGCCCGTACAGTATATTTGGACAACGCTAGCAACCCTTATAGCTCTCCTTCCGATTCTCAAGCCCCGTCAAGAAGACAATGGGAAGGGACGGAATCCCTCCTTCATGCCACGATATTTACCCCCAGCACCTGTGAAGCCCTCTCCTCCGCCTCCACATCCTCCGCCTCCTCCTCCTCCGCCGCCGCCGCCTCCTCCTCCCCCTCCTTCGCTGTCTACCACTACTACGGCCGCGAATTTGATGTCCGTTCATCCTCCGATATCTGTGGACGAGATACAGCTTGCTGTTTCACTAGACGAGAGACCCGCGGAAAACCTGGACCTGTCAGATCACACCTTCGAGCAGAAATACCCGCTCCTTGACATGATTCAAGCATGGACACAACTGAAGACAACAACTCTGGTATCATGGAACGTCACGATCCTCGACCTCATTCTGCCATGGATTTCCTCGGCCGCGTTGGGCTACCTCGAGCCATGGATATTCCTTATCGGATCGGATTCAACATCTCTCGACTACACCCTCATTACCCTATCTTCGATTGTGTTTATGCTGCTCTATTGGCTATCATCGCAAGTGTCGAACCTGGATTCAAATTCGGAGCGCGCGGCGGATGACCGTCGAATGGATCGGAGAGCTGTAAAGCTTTCAAAGGATCTCGCCAATTGCAAAGGGGACGCGCCCGCAGCGGAAGATTCACCCACCTTGGACAAGCTACCTGCTATAAGGGAATCGCTCAATGAAGAAAACTGGTCAGAAGGACGACATAGTTCACCGAATGAAGGACTCCAGTATGATCATAATCATAGGTGTGTAATGCTGCGTTCTTCCGGGTTCTGATTAATGTATTTCGATAGCACACGAGCAGAAGGATCGGACACCAGGCCAGCCGCAACAGGCGAATCCTCTGTTTCAGACATCTATACGAGTCGTATTGATGGTCCCGGCGCAGAGCTTGATGCCATTCACGCGGGACTCGATATTCTTCGGTCAGCGCTCGAGGGTTCTCACACAGCAGGCGAAGCTCCGCGACTTCGAGAACAACACATAGCCCAGCTGGTAGCGTTCTTGGAGCAGTGCCCGGAACTCGCCGTTCAGATTATGACGAAGACTGGATCCAACAGAGCAATTCAACTTATGTACTTGCAAGTGGTCAAGCACTACCTGCGCGGCGATTATGGACCAATCGATGAACAACGTGGAGCCTTTGCTCGGAGCGGAATGCAGGACACCCTTCTGGATATTGCTTGTGGCTGCGTCGAGGCCATGGTGAAGTCTATAGCCCCGGAGGACTTTCGTGAACGCAGAGCGGTAGATCTCTACCGAGTATATTTCCGGGACGCTATTGATTGATCACAATGTGTACAGTGCTGCGGATATTGCCTGTGGTGCGTCATCGATATCACGCTTCATTCGGACGATTTCCCGGAACATCGTCTCAACTTTCGACTACCGAGGTTTTTCGACCAGCTGTGGATGTGGAGGCATCTCATTCTCGATGATCTTGACACAGAGGACACGGCGGATCCGTTCAGGGGTCTGGTCGCTTTCTTCATCTATCGGATGCGACGTATGCGGTGAGTGACAGCTTCACCGGTGCACCATGAATACGAAGGCTGAAATTACCGTTATAATGTTAGGTTGCCAGCCGGTCTGAACGCCACCGCTGCACACGTCTCCTTCTACTGTTGGTTGATGGGCAAGATACCACGGCAGCGAGCAGCAATGATCTCTGTCTACGACTTTCTGGTCCAGAATGAAAAGGATCCGCGCGTCCTTTGCGATTTCTTTGACGACGCTATTGTGGACGACGGATCCGTTGAACGTGCCCTTACACAATCATACTCAACACTCAAGCACAGAGATACCTGCGATCGTGATCTCACTTCCATCTCGCGCTTTCTCATAGACGCGTTGAATTATTCGGACAGAATACGCAATGCCCAATTCGCTGGAGACGACCGCGTTCAAACGCTATTGTACGCTGCATTATGTGCCTGTGAGCGTCAGTACTGCCTCGGAATCTCGGATGATACGTCGAGCAACCTTCCAATGATTGTGCGAAAGCTCTTAAGGTGAATGCCAATTACAGTCTTCACTGTCAACCCCAAAGTAACGCGCGACGCGCTTTAGGATGTCACTGTCATCGCCAGCTAAAATCACTCAGGAACAGCTAAACACGCGGATGAAAGGGGTCGATCTTGTGCCCTTTCTCTCCAAGGCCACCCTTCACGCAATCCAAGGTCCGGGGAAACCGGACGTGATAGGCAAGTGCCAAATTGAAAGAGTAAATGTGAAGGACCTCATGTCAGCGTATCAGGGGAGATACAGCAGGTGCTGAACATCTGTGTCATCGTCGCCCAGAGACTAGTGCAGATGCACCACCGGTCGAGTCTTCTTACCAAGATGAAGAAGTCTGGAAAGCGACACTTCCGGGCTGTCCTGCGTGCTCTGCGCCAATTCAACCATCCTTCTTACCAAGGACGTCTCGCGGGAAACAGTCTAGGCAACACTTGGGTGGAACTCGGCCATATATTGGATCCGTCCGAGGACGACCCGGCAGACAACATGCTCGCGACGGTTCAATCGTGCCACTGGGCGGACTGCATATGCCACGGGAGGAAGCCGCACGTCAAACGCGTGTGCACGGGCTGTCTATGGGCGTATTATTGTGGCCCCCAATGTCAGGAAAAGTGCGTCACTTGGGGTGTCTTGTGTGGCTCTCGTTCTGATATGCATAATATTCACAGGGACTGGGAAGAAGGTGGGCACGCGGAGCGATGTCGTCCTTGGAGAAGGCGGGATTCGGATGTTGACTGAGCGCTAACCTCGCGTCCATGCAGTTGGGCGTACTATGCTGTCTTTCTTCTTTCGTTCGCACTTTAAGTCGACCATATGCCTATGCCATCATATGAAGAACATGCAAGCAATTTTATGTCGTATCTGTGGCTACTTGCGAAGGAGCTCCGTTCAGTTGGAGCGTGGGAATTCTACTTACATAAGAGACGTCTTTCGAACCGGGCCGCTCGCTTTTTCAGTCTTGTGTTCTTCATCGACATCACCCAGCTTTCAACCAGTTTTGACACACAATCGCCACCAAACGCAGCTATCGTGACCCTCCCGAGTCAACAAGTGCTTTGAGCATGGCTCCTATAAGATCATCCAAGCTCGCAGGACCTTCGGCGAACCAGGCTTCATCGTCGCAGGGAAAGTCAACCACCGCTCGGAAGCCCAAGCACAGGCCACAGAAGGACGTCCGTCCGCTCGACACTCCAGCCTTACCGGGCGTGCAGAAAATCAAAGCGTCCTTGCGACAAACACGTCGATTGCTAGCTAAGGTACACCGGCTCTCCAAGTCCGCTTAGACGAGTTCTAAACGTTGGTGACAGGACAAGCTTGCCGCGGATGTGCGGGTAAACACAGAACGTCGCTTGAAAGCACTGGAGACCGAGTTGGCTGAGGCAGAACGAGCGAGAAAGGAACGCGCAATTGCGCAGAGGTACCACAAAATCAAGTTCTTTGGTGGGTCGCAATGGATGTGCGAATTTGACGCAGTCTAATAATATTGTCGGTCTAGAGAGACAGAAAGTGACAAGAAAATTAAATCAGACAAAAAGGCAGCTCGAAGCGTGCACGGAGAAGAAGGAGCGCAAGAAGCTCGAGAAAGCGTTGAAAGGGCTGAGAGTAGAGCTGAACTATATCTTGGTGCGTTCCGCCGTGTTGCACATTATGCGTGACCCTAAGTCACAATCTGCCCAGAACTATCCGAAGTTACAGAAGTATATCTCCCTATTCCCACCAGAAGTGCGAAGTCGCCGAGCGGATGACGACGGCTCCGTCGAAAAAGAGGAGGAAACCGCGACTGAAGCATCGGCGACAGATGCGCAGCGTCAGGAGATCATGAGCGACATCCGAGTGCGCATGGAACTAGGGGAGCTCAGCGCAGAACCCGAGCTGGAGGACCATCGCCCACGGCCCAGTCGTCGGCGTCAGAATGACGGAGTTCCGACCTCGTCCAGTGGCCCCAAACGCGTGTCAGATATGAAAGAGGATGCGTTCTTTGAGGACGAGAGTGAGGATGTCCATATGGATGAATCATAGTAGTGAGTGCCCGCTTTTCAACGCTCCGCCGGTCGTTTCAGCTGACGCAAAATTAGGTGGATCGCTGCGATATGTGCGACGGCGTATCTGTGATAACAATATCACTTTCCCCACACCAAACCCTGATTCACATCGGCAATAGCATCATGCATACAGCAAGCTACTTTCTGCGGATACTGTCAGAATCAATGCAAGCTCTAGCGGAAAGACATGCGGTATGCTACAATATGAGAACAGCCCAGTCAGTCGCCCTGCTTTCCCGTTCAAGACAGCTCTAGGCCCTCCACGCTAGAAATACTCATTCAACATCTCGCGCCGCCACCTAGGACATTGTTCTGCATGCCCTCCTTGAGCCCAGTCTCTGCGAACATGATAATGATATTTATAAAACGACGCTCCGCGAATCAAGTTTGCTCACTTTTCTTGGCAATTCTTGCCGCAATACCATACTCTGAGGCAACCCTTGCAAACATGTTTGCTGTGGTGAAACTTCTGTCCGTGGCACATGCACTCCGTCCAATGGCAAGATCGGAAGGTGGAATGCATGGTGATCTCTGGCTCGCCGTCCAAGGCGGCTATATCCTCCAGAAAGATGGTCCAGGTGCGGAGGAGGTCTTTCCTACCCACACGCGCACCAGCGGTGACGGATCTCATTTCCTGGAGTGCGTGGATTGTTGGCTGTGAATATCTGCGGGCCGAGAGTTTCATCTTGCGAAAGAGTACAGAGCGAGGGTCGGTGTATTTTAGATGCATGGCAACACGATAGCAAGCGCCCAAAACGTTGGCAACAACCTCTTTGGCGGATATTAGAAGACTGCAGGCGACTATAAAGTGTCCAAACGCTCTCACCGTAAAGACTGTCACCTTCATATTCCATAGCTGCGAGGGTGCTCTTCGCTGCTAAAGGCAATAAGTCCACGTTGTCGATGCGCGCAATCATCCACATCTCGACAGGTTTCGCCGAGTTAGGGTAGACGTCCTTGGCTTTTGAGCTTCCGAACACAAGACGATGTCTGCAGATCAGTGTGGTCAGCGAGCTTATTGCACGACGCGCCGCGTACCTCAATATTGACATGGCCGACGCGACGATATGCTTTGTGGCTTCATCGTCGGCTTCGCCCATGCAGTACTGCCTTCCACAAGCGTATGCGACGCGTTCTAGGAACGTTTTACCGTCAGGGGACCGAACTTCAAGCATCTTTGGGTGGGTAATGATTGCTTTCTCGAGCACTGCCATCAGCCACACCAGGCGCGCGCCATGATATTGGCCGTCCCACTCGTCGTGTAACTGCTGGAGAAACTGCTTTGCGAGAGCTTCGACGTCGGCGTCGTTCACGAGGGCGTACTCGAAGAATTTGGACACGCCGTCGCGCTCGTGTAAGGTCGGATTGCAGATGTAGTTGTAAAGGCTGAGCATGATGTTATCTGGCATGTAATCTCTGAACTTCGTATGGCTCAGAGAATACAGCAGCAGGCGCGTATTTCCCCACATCAGCTCTTTTCGCTGTCTGAGAACAAATTATGAGCGCCGATGACATGGAGAGATACTCGGACACGTACGACATTTGATAGCCGCATACAAGAAGCTGCATAACGGCCATCCCAAGATCTTCGCAGTTCCATACGTGATTGCTGACCAGAAATTCTCGGTACTTCCATATGAGATCGTGAAAGTCAGGCAATCGCTGGGCCGCGGGAGCCAGAATTTCCCGGATCTCGTCCACCGAAAAAGCGTCTGAAATCTCTATGAAGTGATCTATGAGGCGGTAGAAGGCATAGACCATTTGTTTCAAGTACTAGGAAAGAGGTCACTCAGCAAGGCCCAGACGACACATTCAATGGGCTTACTAGAAGGCGTCGAAACACCTCACCCTCGTCGTCGAGCCTGCTGACTCGCTCAAGCGTGTCCTCCTCGCATACAATGTCCATGAGAAAGCTGTGAAGCCCATGCTCAATGAATGTCATCCATTGGAAGTCGGGCAGGTCGTCGCGCAACAAACAATTTTCGAGGTCTGTGGCCATGGTCCACTGACCGCCGTCGTTTTGTTCATGGCAGTAACGAACGTACTCGGGAATACCCTGCGGATTTTGCCAAAGAAGCTCGTCAAACTTCTGCATGACATCGGGGTTGCTGTCGTACGCGGTCGCATCCTCATCGCATGGCAAGGGCCCAGAGTGTTTGTGTTCACCGGCGTCGTTACTGGTTGGGCGCAGATGGGTACTGTGAACTGCTGGACTGTGGCAAGACTTAACTACCTTTATAAGAGGTACATTGAGGTGCTTACTATGACTTGCGACGAACACACGTTCTTCCCAAGCTACGCATCATTGTGATTGACCTAAAACGACGCGATGGACAGAGTTAACATTTTTATCCCCTCCGGCTACAAAACAGTTCTGGAGAATGACATACTTATTGACGCGTGACGCTTGTTGCTGTCAAAAATCTGTTCGATGAGAGCGATGTTGCTGAACCATCCTACGGTTGTTATGGAGGTCGCGGACAGACTGTTCAAGCACGAGCCTTGATCGCACGTGTCACGCCATCAATAACACTTTCGAATGAAATCGCAAGTCTCGCGCGCGTCGCTTTTGACTAGGTTGCCATACGTTCAGAGTAATATCATGTAAACGTTCGGCATCGTGATGATTTCCCACCTGTATTGCGGCGGCGAGGGGTGGATTTGGGATGACAAGTTTGCTTGTCAGCTTACAAGGACCCCATTGCGAACGGTGATTTTTCGTCAGTCTCGAGAAAGAGGAGGCATCACCGAGATCCCTTCTAACGTAAGTCTAGTCGCTGCAGCAGCGGAATATGACTACTCAATGAGCCACTTCGCACTGAGGTGCCTGCGGTGAGATCTATTGTTTCGAGCAGAAATTCTGGCTCTTGAAACTTGACAGCCTTGGCGGCGCAGGTCGTCTGAACTAAGTGTTTCGTGGGGTCAGAAATTTTAGCGGGTTTTGGGCCTGGAATTTTCCTGAGCGAAACGCACGAGAGTACTCCTGTGGACGATGTTGAGCGAAGGATCGGGAGGGCCGGCGCGAACCGAACGAATTGGGAACATCACGTGCAGCCCGGTCCGCGAACCGTCCGTTGCGCCGCCGCCACAGGTTGACGAGCCCCACCTCGTCCTATCTCCTTTTTGCACTGGTCGTATTGGAAGACGCATAACGGTATCCCGGTAAAAACACAGCGCCGATTCCACGGTTTTTCCGGTATCGCGATGTGTCGTCTTCCCGTTATGACCCAGCCTTGTTGACCGCTTGGCCGCCCACATTGGAATCTAAGTGCATCTTGGACTGGCACTCCCGGGACAATGGAAGCCGGCGGCACCGCTTTTACTCGTTTCTGCATCGTCTAACATAGCATCATCGCCATGTTCGGTCTCCGATGCCGTCGTCAACCTGTTGAGCGATCATCGATCACTGGCAGCGATCGCAGTGGCGAGCACTAATCGTTCTAAGACTGGAACACGCTTCTCTTCCTATCTCCCTGTCTGAACTTCTTTCGATCGAAGACCAAAGTCTGGAGTTATGCTCGTATGTTGCTGCGCGGGACTACGTACTAGTGACGGTTAAGCGTTGAGCGAGCATTGCGACTTAGGTCTTGGAAGACCTCCCGTATCGTTGAACTGCCGGACTGTGTCTCACTCCGACCCGTCGCAATCACTGCCACCTCACAAGCTGTACTGCCGCTGATCCAGCCGTTAACGTATCTTGCCACCCACTCTATGCGAGGCATTGTGCTGCCTGCGTATATGCAGCTGTGAAAAACATATATAAAGGATTTCTGCGTAGCGAAGACCTGCAGCATTCTTCACATCCTTCAAGCTTAACTTACAATCCTCTATCAACACCATACTCAGTCTCAATGATTTTTCACCGTGTAATGTTTGCGTTGGCCGCTATGCTGGGCATTGTAGCCGTCGACGCGGCATCCAGAATCGCAGGTGAGTATCTCTACAAGCACTTCATCGCACGTTCACTGAGTACACGTTGGGCTGCAGTTCCTGACGTCCGCTCTGTGCTCAAGCATCACACTCGAAACCCACTTCGCAGTGTCAAGGCCGCCGTCGATGATGTCTTCGGAGCCGTTTCAAGCCGCTACATCGACCGAGACATCGGCAACATCACGATCACCTCTGGCGATCAAACACGTTCTTCGTAAGTTCTTGCTTCGGCAAAATGTCCGTTTGACTTACCCGCACACGAGTAGGCCCCACGACGTCACGTCACACCGAGACACCGTTGAAATATCGCAAGATGGCAAGGTATTGAGTGAACGAAAGCCCGATGTCACCGTATCAACAGAATATGTCCAAGCTGGGCCACCGTGCCGTATCGACCACAATGTGACTGTCTGCACGGTGGCGTTGGACCTGCGGCCCATTGCGAGCTTTGTGGCGCAGAACAGTAATATGTCCGCACTACAGCTCACCTTCACTGCTTAGTCCATTGTTACATAATGCAGCAATACCCGACGTGTTCTGTGCAGTAATTTAATATCAGCAGTGGTCAGAACCCATCTTTCGTCACTTACAGAATAATCCGCGAGCGGTGATGCTGAGGTCCTAGTGCCAGTGACGACGGCACTCTTCTCCATGCTTTCCCTCGTTCCAATCACTGGAGATCAAAAGATCAGTCGTGGTGTTCGATGATAGGCGAAGATCAAGTACTTCTCCTGACAGGTCGGACCGCAGTAGTACACCATACTGCAACCTCTGCAGATGCGAATTTTATGGTGCGGCTTCCGGCCATGACACGAGCAGCCGCTCCAGTGGCACGACAGAAGATACCCAGCTGGAACAGAAGTGACTTGCGACAATCGCGCGGCAGTCGCAAACTCATTCCATCCTATGAGCAACTCGTCCCGCCATCGACGGATTTCGCGGGTCGGCGGCCTGAAGCTGCGAAGGGCACTGACAGTGGATGCGAAGTATCGGGAACCCGACTGCTGGATTTTGTACAGAAGGGACGAATGTGGGTTTTCAGCGGCCAGATGATCGGCCAGCCGTGCGCATAGGTCAAACGCTGACACTACGCTCACTGTTGCGTGTGTGAGCCTGGTCAAGGTCCAAATCAACAAAAGACTCACTCCAGAGCGCGTCATCCGGGCTGTCATTCGCAGCGAGTGCTGGAATAGTGTTTTTGGCGATCAATGGGACGAGATCCACACGGCCCATCCGCTTTCTTAGACCTTCGGGCGATATATCCTTGCTATTGTCCGTTGAAAGTACACTATAGAAAGTATGAGAATGCGAACTAAGCACAGTGTACAACTCACATGATAGTTTTGAACCCCCAGAGTACGATATCCGGTGTGAGCCGCGTCTCTTTCTCTACACAGCGTTGCCGCTCGCATGCATACGCGACAGACTGCACGAGTGTCGCGCAACCTGCATCGAGCGAGACGTCCCGGATAGCGGGGCAGAACTTCGCCACATACGCAGCGAGAATCAGTAGATCCAGAAGATACCGATCGGGTTTTTGTGCATGCGAGCGTTCCTCGTCTTGCAATTGAGCACATATCAGTTTAGCGAGTGAGGCGGCACTCGCATAGTCGGGTATCCCATCGTTGAAAAAAGTCTGAAGCGCGTCAAGGTCGCGCGCATTGGTGGCCAGACATTCTACAATCACTTCTATCGCGCGTTCTGTGCACCGCCCGGGCGGTAGTCTGGACCAACAATGGAAGAGGAGTCGCATACACGGGCTTGTGAGCTTGCCGTCATATCCACTAGCGTACACGTAGATGAGGATATGACGAAGAGCTCAATCGCAATATAATGACTCACGGGATACGGGAAGCGGGTGTGCACCAAGACATGATTGCCTCCCGAAGCTTAGATGTACCGTGAATCTCTTCTACTGGCAAAAGATGCATGCGGCGCAACATGTTGTCGTAGAAACATGTCAGATTCTTGAGCAGAGGCGACCAGTCGCGGCCGGATTGCTCATGATTGCGGAGTGAATCTAGCTGGGGAACTATAGTTGATGGGCCGGCGTACAAGAGTAACTGCTGCGCCGCACCCAGAATGAGGGTCAAGTACTTTGGGAAGAACGATAGACGGTCAGCGCATACGAGGTCAGATCTGCATGATGACTGACCGCGATATAGAAAGGATCAGCAGAGCCATCTTCGAGCGATGGGATACCCTTCGCACTCTCTTGGCACGCAATACGAACGAGGACATCCAGGAGCCCACTGTGTATGAGAACGTCCCACGAGGAATCGGGATTGGCCATGAACTTTGTGAGTTCCTCCATCAAAATGCCAAATCTCCCCATGTCTTGCGCTTCATCCACAGATGTGAGTTCCGCCGCAACATTCTGTGGCGAGGATGCAATCAGCTGTTGGTATTCAGCGCGTATCACTTGCTCAAGTTGCTCTTCGACATCCCCAATGCCTCCGAGGTCCGCGTCCCTAAAGTTGCCTGCCCCAGAGATAGTATTGTGCTGGAAATTGTCCGTGTCCGAACTGACAATGTTGGCAGCGTCGTCAATGTTCATGATCAGTGTGCGTGATAGTCGCGTCGTGAAAACAGAGACCACGTCTCCTCGTACGAGAGACGAGGAACTTCGATACCGAAAGTTGAAACAGGGGCCAACCGAAAGCGAGACCCCGCGGGCGGCATAGAAGTGCACGGGGTCCGCGAGTATGTAAGCAATACCAGGCAATACACCTGATCATGAACAGACCTCGCCCAAGTGCAACGAGGTCAACCTCGCCATATTGCAAGAGCAGCATGCAAATGATCGCGCGGCCTCGGCTGAACCAAGATCAGCGGTCGAGATAGGGTGGGCATGAAAATTGAAGTAATTTCGGATCGGTCACGACGGACAAGAACGTGTGCAAACAGGCTCGTGAAATTCTTGTCAATTGGCGAACAACTGTCATAAGCAATGTGAACCTGGAAGCTTTGGTCATACACATGATAGCCAGTCGCCTACGGCGAAACGGGATATACGTAACCTACAGCGCCCTCGTCAGACCATCCGCATTGCACGCATCTGTCTCGCTCGCTCTGGTCGACCGTATAGGCATGGTTGGTCTGCCCGGAGGACAGATCTTTCCTGTTCCACAGCCGCCAAAGCGGAACGGTCCCCGGCTCTTGCTTGGGATGAATGTAGCATGCGATACCCTCGTCCTGGTACATGTGGCGCCAGTTGTTGACCTCTGCCGCGTTCTGTGTGTAGAAGTGGTTCTGGCAACCCCACATGCGGTACAATGGGACAAGGGAGTCCGCGGGACCCGGGCACACGAGCGCGGCGATACCTTCGAGAGCGTAGCCGTTGCAACGAACGGAGCCGTCCGTCTCCTGGACGCTCGTTGTGAAGAAGTGATCCTGCAGGCCGCCGCTGTACATGCGATACAGCGGGACTTTAGGAACCACCGGGGCCCTGGCTTTGGGCGGAGCGAGCTGTGGCGCAGCAGCGAGAATCTGCGCCTGGATGTCGTCATCGAAGAGGTCAATGACGGACTCTACGCGGATAGTACGCGTCACGCTCCAATTCTCTGGTTTCGCGAGGCTTGCTTTCCAGCGCGTGATGTTCGTCTCCCTGTACACCAAAGGACCCGTTAAAATCCAGTCGAGCAACGTGATTGTGTGACATACAAGTTGTTTCCTCCCACGGTGTTGAACGTCTCGTTCTCAAAGGTGGAGACTTCCTTATTGCTGCTTTCCGTGCGGAGGCCGCCGCCAACGGATCCTTCAACGCTTCCAAAGCCAAATTTCTTGCCCAGCGCCAGCTTCATCTGAGCCTCGAAGGACTCTTTGCTCTTCTGTACGTAGATAAACGGGAATCAGAGTCGAGAACGTAATACTCAAAAAGACTGACATACCTTCTCGGAGTTTTCCTTGATACTAGTCGTGTGTTTCATGCCACCTAGCTCGACAGAGGCAACATACATGTGACCAAACTGCTTGAAGATCTCCCCCAGCTTTGCGGTGCGTTTTGCCGGATCTGGCAGTGCCAATGCTCTCTGCACGGCCTTTTGGAACTCGGGATGCGGGCGCACGTCGCCAAGGAACGTCAGACGGCAGCAGGAATACATGTAGCGTCCTGTCACGCGCACGGTAGAGCTCGTTTCCTCGCTCTGGTTCGCGAACTCGGCAGAGACCTCGAGGCTTCCACTGACCCATGGCGTGCTGGCGCTCAGTGCGAGCTTCGCCCAGCCGCTCTTCGCGTACGCTGCCGCACGCGCAGAGTACGAGACGATGACGTCCTCGCCGCCATGATCGGTGTCGTGGAAGTGAACCTTCGTGAGGTTGACGTCGTCAATGACGGGCAGCCCAGTCGTCTGGGGACCATCAGCGTCACGGATGTCAATGCCGCTACCGAGACCGCTGTTTTGGAGCTATTCCAGCACACCCGGTCAGATACATGTCGATACGTGGTATGATCAGCACTTACGAGCAAAATTCGCTCGCTGTCGGATAGCTCGTTCACTCGACGCGGGTCTTCGAATACGAAGTCCGGGTCCTGTTCGACTCTGGCACGAGCTTTGGCGAGGGCTTCTTGGTCGCTACTGGAGAATGCCGCTTCAGCCGTAGCATGCTGGAAGCCTTCGCGAGCCTGTCGATCTTTGAGCACGATATGAAAGAAGGCAGACATGGCGCGACGTACAGAAACGTGTTTTGGGATCGGCGCAAGCTCCGGCGAGGAGCTGTCGTTGCCCATCAGCAAAATCTCCTTATTCTGGATAACGAACGTGTGAGTAGCTAGGAGTCTAGCCAAATCTCGGGACGCACCTTCAGAGCAGCTGTCCATTTGACATTTGCCTCAGAGCTCTTGCCGAGAGCGCGGCCCTCAACATAGAATTTGTCTCCAGGGTCGGCGACCTCGTCCTCGACTAGAACGGTGCGCAATTCAGCGAGACTCCCATCGGGGGCGACATACACTGTGAACTTAGTACCAATGCGATCGGCGGGGCCTATGCGCTTCACAATATTGACTGGAATAGGTGAGGCCATGTCGTATGACTATCAAAGGTGACTATGTGAAAGGTGGAGAGTGAGGAGATGAGGACTATCTATGCGTATTACTTACCCGTCTTTTTATATACACTGGGCATTTAATTAACAATGCGTCGATGGTACCTTCCGTCGGTCTTGGTGCCTAGCCGACATCAAAAGTGGCCCTGGTACCTATACCCCTGAACGTCGGATGGGCTTGAAGCGGCACTTTAGACGTAGGCTAAGTATTTACCGGTATCAAAAACGCGTACGTAGACAAGCATGGGGACATTTGAGGGACCGCCAATGTTGCGTGACCGTTTTCTAGCATCTTGGCCGTGCCTAGCTTAGTCGTTCACGTCGGCGCCCGCAATCTCCGTGTTGGTGCCTGCAAGTCTTGTTTTCAGATCCGCATCGTCTATGCACCATGGCCCATTGTGTACATCTTGATTCTCCTTGTAACGGACCATCAGTGTGTTTTGCGTGCCGCGTCATCCCGTAAAAGCCCCGTCCAGAGCCTACGAACGACTTGTAGAGGATAATCTGGTGACAGTAATTTCTGGGACTGGGTTGAATGTCCAGCAGTAGATAATAGGGTAGACGGAGCAGCTGAATCGCCTAACGATGCGTTGAGGTCTGATTGGGTCGAAGGAGGTAAGATCCGTTGGTGTATGAATCCTTGTATCGGCTTGGGCGTTCGTCGACGCAATTCTGTTTGTATCTCGTCCACCTCAGCTTGATCATCGCATGACCGTGGTCAGTATTTGTATGAAGTAGTAGTGGTAGAAGTTTGCGTTCACTACCCCACGAGCGTCCATCATGCAAATTGCGCGCCGGGCCCCGATCCCGGCGTTCGGCGCCAAACCGTATCAATATTGGCACCTAGCACATATCCGTCCATTGTAGAGCTTTAGGTCACAATGCACGTAACGTCCGAGTCTGACAAAGCTATTCGTACAGAGGCTTTCTCGATCAGGTTAAAATGTGCCACGTTCGAAGAGCTCCAGAAATTGTGGGGACATGTACCATCGACGAAATTCCTTCTCAGCCAGATCCTCTTGTCGACGATTTGCCAGAGATTTCCTCTCAATTATCCTGACGGCGGCACGCTTCTCGATGCTTTCCCTCTTTCCAATCCCTGCAGAAATGCCGTTCGTCAATACAGGACATCAGCTAGGAAGCAATATGACCGCCTTACTTCTCCTGACATGTCCTACAGCAATACCGCGCCAGTAAACACCCTTTACATAAGTGCATGGTGTGATGCGACTTTCGTCCGTGACAGATACATTCCGACCAGTGGCAGGAAGATATAGTCGTAGAAGCAGAGAGCACTTCCCCTTCGGAGAGACGGGTATCGTGCTCAAACATGCGCCAAGCGGTGAGCAGCTCTTCCTTCTCTCGACGCTGTTGAGTTCGTGTCGGCCGAAATTGACGGATCGAGGCAACGCTTTCTCTTAAATAGCGCTGGCCGGACTGTCTGAGCCTGCGTAAGAGGACAGAGTGCGGGGCTGTCTGCCTGAGGCAATCTGCGACTCGTGCAGAGTAGTCCAACACATGTCTCACGTCCTCTGCGGATTGGGTTATTGGCTTGCGCACAATGTCTGAGCGGGAGTATGCACTGACCACTAAACTCGGCATCGTCAGAACCAAGAGCCACCACAGCGTTTCGGGCAACGAGCGGGATCAGGTCTGCTTTCCCCATCCGATTCTTTATACCCTCTGGTGACGTGTCTGCAATCCTCTCCGTTGATCCACCAATCGCCAGCACCAACCTGTTCACGCGAATGAGTAGCGATTCGAAGTATGTGTGTGGTTGCATACATCATGATCTTAAAACTCCACCGCATGATTTCTTCGGTGTCTTGCGAGCCAGCTTCTACGCAGTATTGTCGCTCACAAGCAAACGCTATACATTCCACCCAGGTCCTCTCGGTCGCCGGGAACGGTATTTGCCAGATCCTAGCGCAGTCACGAGTAATAATGGCAAAAATGAAGATGAGCCGCCTAAGCTGCAGGCTTTGTTGGCCCTTGTGAGTCAGGATACGGCCTTCGTCTTGTAGTAGGGCGCGGATCTGCATGGCAAGGTCTTTCAGGTGCATATCGTCCACGACGGCCTCCGTAAAGAATCTTTGCGTGACGGTGGCATCGTGTGCAGACTCCGCGATATATTTCTCTAACAGCCGCAGGGCGATGCCTATGGCGTTGACATCGGATGACTTGGACCAGCAGTAGAACAGGATGCGCGCGTTCGAGCAGTTGATCTGTTGATGTCCACTAAGACACATAGGAGGCTGATCAGCACAGTATTTTGACGAATTACACGTTTCACGTACGGCAGATAAAGGGCTTCGCTAGCCCACCCTATGAACGCGCTTCGGAGCTCCTCTGTGGCTTCGTCCATACCGTCGAAGAGAAGATGCCTGTGTATCCATATGTTGTTGTAGAGGCGTGGCAGATTTTGAACGATAGGAGCCCGCGTTACACCTGACGCCTTTGACCTTCGCAAATAAAACAACAACCGTGTGAGGGAGCGTACGATGTCCTTGAAGTACTACCACGACTGTGAGATACACGGTCCGAACCCATAGCAAACCGACTGACCGTGATTCGTTTGGAGCGGTCTTGAACAAAGGTATCTATGTCCTGTCGGGAAGCGATCCCCACAAGGACGGCATGAAGCCCGCTTTGTATAAAGCTCTCGTAAATCGCGCCGTCGGATCGTGTGAGTTGTAGTAGATCGGCGAGCTCCTGTACGAGAGCGTGCGCTTTGGGATCGTGGGCATCATCATACCGCTTCAACAACGATGCGACATTGCCGGGAGCTTTGGTCAAGAGGTCGAGAAACTGCAATGCAGACTCTATATCCTCGTCAGTGCCCATATCAGTGTCCGTCCAGTCTTCGCTGTCGTATGCATGCGGTAAATTCGCGCTGGGCAAACTCAGCTTGCGTCGCGAAAATGATGACAATGATAAACGAGAGCTCACTGGAATCTTCTTCTGCTGGCCATCGTCAATTGTGAGGACGTTGCGAAGTCACGCTATTTTGACGCGGTCAGGTTGTCAGTCAATATATGACCAACCCTGCGAACGTCTACGAGAGCACTCTGTCTGTGGAGCCTTTGCCTTCTTGGGTGGAAGACGGAGGAAAGACGAAGGAGCGACGCGACTGAGCGGGCCCGCGGCAAGCCAGTGTATGATGCCACGTGAACATATCACATTTCGTTCTATCTAGGCCTTGGTTAAGTCACGGTCGTCACCGAAACATTGCGCGAAATACGCACGCGAGGAGAGAGCTAGCTAAAAGCATGGACGAGAAAAAGAATAAACACGAGAGCCAATCAAGTTGCAGAAAACGGTGCGGACTCAATGCGGCCCAGAACCTTTCATCGCGCTCTTCTTTCCCACGCTTCAGTGGCGGACGCAAGTGGGAAGAGGTGAGAAGTCATGCAAGTCAGAATTCCGAGTTGGGTATATTGTACATTGAGAGTCAAGGTATAGAACTAGAGATACATGCAGCGATGAGAAATGACTACTCGTACATGGCTTCGGCAACAATGTCAAGATCCGCGTGTGCGTCAAGCCGTATGCTTTTGGTTGGTGAAGAAGAATGGTCCCTGGGTTGATATCACCTGTGGCCTGCCAGCCGCCTACAAATCGTGCCCCTTGCCCTCCATCCACGCGTCCCACATCGCAGACATGTCTGCTGGTCGCGCGATGGTGCCTGCAAATCGCACTACGCGCCAGACGTCTTGGAAGTTGCTGGCGAGGCCGAGGCTAAGCCGCACGACGCCGAGCTCGTGGCCGACATGCTCCTCGAACTTCTTCATAGTAACGCCTGGATATAGTTGGTCCATGTCGTCGCGCAGTCCCAGGAGCGCCGCGGCTCCACCGGGATTACACATGCACCCCGTGCGCAACGAGATGTTCTGCGCGGTAGCGGCGTGTTCGACGAATGATAGCGGCAGCATAGTGCCCTGAGGCTGTACACATGCGTAAACAGAGTACATCAGTTGTGAGAACTGATAAGGGGATGTTGAAGCTTACCCCGAGGAATATCAACGAGATAACAGAGCCCGTGTCCCCTTGCTCGCCTACCGCACGGAGCCGGCGAGAAGGTGGGCGGGAGAGGATCCGGACTACTGGGTTTCCTGTACTCTCGTGCCTGAGCTGATTGAGCGAATCAATGAGGTAGTGGGTGAGGCAAGAGAGCCGTAATGGGAGGAACGGCTGGTAGGCGGAGAGGAAGCGCAGACCGTCCGTGATGGCGGGTAGGGTGAGGTAGTTTATGGTTCCGTCCTGCCAAAAGCGATGTAAGCATCACGAACACATGCACAATTCATATGTGAAACACGGCGGGGGAGAGAATACCAAGAACGCCCCCTGGAAATTTTGGGGTCCCATGATGAAGTATAGGGTTCAAGCTCACCTCAAATCGCTCGTGCAGTTCAGCGGTCATAGTGTGGAGGTTTCCGGGAGCTTGTACGACGTCAACGGTCCCGCCAGCGAACCATGGTCGATGGAGTTTGGTGAGGAACGACTCCTTGGCGATAAGCGCGCCAACGCCGGTCGGAAAGCCGAACATTTTGTAGAAGCTAATCGCCATGGCGTCGACGGGCGTGTCCGCTAGTGACATCACGGAGGTCGGTGCGAGAGCTGCAGCGTCTAGGAGTGTGCAGTAGCCCAGCGAAGCCGCATACTTGATCAGAGCGAGCGGGTTCTTGGTGTTCGTGACATTTGATTGACCAGTCAGGGCGAACAGCGAGGGCGCGCCATCTGCTGATCTGCGGGCGGAGAGGATGTTCTGTGGAGCGTGGGCGCATGAGTGGGAAGAACGTGAGTTTGACATGATGAGAGCGTACCTTCGCATCTTGAGGATCGACGCCGCCTTGTGGGGTTGACTCGATGTAGTGGACGCCAGCACCTCGTCGGACCGCAAATTGTCGAATTCCGTGAACGCTATTGTGCGAGTCGGCTCCAAGAACGAAGGAGCTACCTTCCGCAAAGGGGAAGGCTTCGCCAACGAGCTTAAGTGCGCCCGTAGCGTTGGATGTGAAGATAACGGTGTAACCCGGGGGCGCCCTGAAGAACGAAAGGACCGCTTCGCGGGCTTCCGCAGCGTATGTAGCCGAGAGTCGAGATCTGCGTATAATCAACCCGATATTAGCATTCTCCCAGATTTTCTCAGATCCATAAACAGTTTAGAGATTAGGTGTATTTGCATGATAGCCGTGACTGCCATGGAATGAATGGAAGAAGAAGAAGGACGTACGAGTTATTAACCGAGTGGGTGTTACCCAGAACATGGCGCTGAAGGAAGGCTGTGTGGACACGAATAAGGCTCTCGGGGTACAAGGAACCGCCCATGTAGTCGACGTAGGTTTCGCCGGTACGATCGAGTCGTGCAAAGTCGCTTCTTCGGAGCGCGTCGAGGATCCAGGTGAGATGGTACTCTGGGTGTTCCTTGGTGAAAGCCTTGAAGGCAACGTTCGCGTCGTCTTCGATGAGGTCCGGTGTTGAACCATAGAGAGGTGGTGGATGTTCGAAGCTAAGCTTCTCTTCGCGGTCGCCAAGCGTGCTAGCCTGAGAGGAGGGACAATACTCCGGGAAGGACGAGGAGGAGGCAGAGGCACAGCCAAGAGTCAGAGCAGAGAGTACAGTCGAACGTTTACGAACGATAGTCCTGGGGTGGGGTTTGTGGTCAAGAACCAGAGTAGGGCTCTGTGATCTTGAGGAGTGAGGGTGAGAGTGAGAGTTGCCCATGATGAGAGAAGAGGTAGACGACACCGGGATGTACAGAATGAAACTGTCCGAAGGTGTTGGCCTAGTCCTAGCGAAAGTAGGTCCCTTTTTATATGTTTTGAAGCCAGGAATGTCCCAAATCGGAGAGCGATGCCATCCAGGAAATATAGGTCTTGGTCTTGAATTGTCACAGTGCGAGTCACAGCCTGGATCAAGGAGAATCAGAGGTTAGTGGTGTCCAGTCGGCGTGGCGGTTAGAGTGAGAGTCTGGTGGGTGAGAAGCGCCCAAGTTGGGATCTTTGACGGGGAACCTTATTTCGCGATATCCGGGGAAGCACCGCTGTCTCGCCTCGTAACCCCGCCACATCTTACCAGCTCGTAGCCATGCTCACAATCATTGGAAGCGAAAGAATACCTGTGAGGATGCGACCCAGTGACAAGTCGCGATCTGGGATCGACACCTGATTAATTACGGCTAGGGTCTTGCTTGATTCCACTTGGGCGACCATCCGTCACATCCACTGGAATCCGCTCCCATCACGTCCGTCCGTTTCGACTGCCGCCTGTCCGCGTGAACTCACAGTCTGACCCAGGCAACGCACCATTGAACCTTGTGAACTTGTGCGCTGATACGGCCCTGAAAGATGCGGCGCAGATATCCCAACCGGTGCTGCACAACCCCAGCTATCCGGCTACGCACACCTGAAGGAGAATGCTCGACCCGAGGTATTCAATCGCCCGCATCAATGAAGCTCCAAACATAGCCAGCGTGCTCCCAGGCATCTGCCGAGCGCTGACCACACGCTGTGCAGTGTGGCCGTCCATGGAATGCGTTCATGCCTTCCACTACTTTGCATCTACGCCATATGACGCAGCGAAGCGGGGGCTCTAGCGGCGACGTGCTCTCGCCGGACACGCGATATCATTTCCGGAGGCGTTGGTAATGGCACAGAGCAGTGACGAGGCGGTTCTAAAGCGGCTAAGGAGTGAAGTATCCCGAGCGGTGGACTTCGGCCAGCCAGCGTGTCTGTCTTCCTGTTCGACGTTCGACAACTGAAGGCATCGAGCCGGAATATCGCTCTGATGACTTCTTCCATACCCGAAATGACACCCGTTGGTGCTGTAAGGATATCTTGGTTAGCATCAACACCGAGACGTGGCATGGAAGATACGGGAGTCTCGCTCAGGGCTAAGCGGGGGCCAACCTCCTACTCACCACTGATTACCTCTACGCCATACTGCGGAATTGGCAAATGGCAATATATCGTCCTGAACTGCATTCACACGACGCTCTAGTCATTCGCTTGTTCGAAAACCACTAGAAGCACGTTGCAGCAGTATCTGAGATGAAAAGGCAGGGCGTCAATTAATTCGCACGAAATTGTTGCACGCCGGAGGGAACCACAAAACAGTACCACCGCTGCTCGCTCGGCCTCACTGGCTAGCGCAGCTCCTTATCGCGAACGTGAACAGTGAGAGAGTGTCGGGACACTTGGCGAATGTTCACGTAATGAGCACCTCATGGTCTTGGGATCGTATGAGCATTCCAAAGGCCCTACTCAGTCAAAACGGCCCTCGCAAGCGGGCTTCTCCCTACAACCGTGAGTCTAATGAGCCCGTGAACAATAGCAATGGAAGACCAGCGAGTGAATGTTACTTACGCGCTGTGAACTGGGGTGCATCTGACAGACACGTACACATGCTCAGGCATCGTCTCGTGTTCCGCCGGGGCCTGGAAAAAACACCGCGGCAGAACGAAGGCTGACAAGCGGGGTTCCGTGGCTGCCAAACAATAAGAATCAAACTCCAAAGACGCGAGATTGGAGCGAAGCTTACCAGTATCGCAGATATGCCGTGGTGCACAGGGAGATGGCCGAAAATACCGGGCAAGCGCACCCTTTCCATATGCAGCCGAATTGGGACGACCACGGCGGCTTGCTCGGACACCTCGAGGCTCGCAAGACGTGCGTCCAGGGATTGGAGCGGTGATGTTTTCTGTCAGCGACGTCAGGGAAGGGCTATAGGCCTCGGAGCGGCGGAAGTATCAAACCTTGTAACATGCTAATAGGATATCGCTCGGACAATAACGGCCTGTTCCGCGTAAGGCTAAGTTGCGTTGGGCATGATGACACGGCGAACTGCTTTTGGGCTGATGGGTGCAAGGGATGAGACACTTCGGCGCCATGAGACGCGCTGTGGGATCCTTTTCGTAGCGCGAAATCTGCGCGACGACTGCGCGGCGGTCAAGAAGGGACCCCTTTGAGGAAACCATAATCAGTAATCGAATCATGATAACAGAGCCCCAGCGGGATTCCGCACCATTGAGGAATCTAACGGGTGAAGACGCTCGGCTGGCTGACAAAGACTTGGGTTTTTCACTAAATTTGCTACGAACTGCATATGCAGATTTCTGGAACCCGCGTCGTACAGCCATGAACGGTCTTAGGGCTTGAGAACATAATTAGATCCTATGGAACACCTGCGTCAGAACGATCTAGTACTAGGCAAGAACATGAAGCATGAACACTCACGCTAATAAAGCCCAAAAGGTTGCGGCACACGACAGGTAGAATTCTTGAAACCAGGATAATACCATGTGCAATACCAAGTGCTGTCCTGACTCCACGTCGTTAGAGCGTGGTTCCCGCCGTAGATCAGTCAATAGCGGTCGGAAAGACGCGACCTGTGCTCTACATACAGCTGTGGTGCTTCCCAGGCACTGTCACGTCAAGTATAGAACAATAACACGAAAGATAGACATACCACTCGGAGCTACCGCGTACGCGACGCGTCGGCTGCACAGGACGGTGCTCGGCTGTAACGCACAGCCCCGCACGACGTGACATGCGCTCGAAGTACAAGCTGAGCTAGCATGGATGTCAATGTAAACATAGAAGTGCTGTTAAACTGTTCCAACCGTTGTTCTGAGATCGTACGGAGTCAATTGTGGCTTCAAGTCGCGTTGCGACCGCCGTCGCGACACAAAAACGTCCATCGCGACATATCGCGCTTCTGTGTGGAAAAGGATGTGAGAAAAGAAAATGGCAAGCTAAGTTAAATTACTTACACCGTGCTGTTCTCTGAAGAGGGCTTTACGGTGACAGAGGCGCACAATCATGTGTGCTCTCCTCAAACGGCCAAACACAACCGGACTTTGGTTGTTGTGCATCAAGCGCCTGATCCACGTGGATGGCGCATGGCACCTCGACGTGCAAGATCCGCTTCGTTACTCGTCTGTATGATTTCCTGCAAAATCATCCTTTGAATTGTGAGGAACTCGCCAACGGTGTGTGCTCTCGGTGGTGTTTGTTGGTTGAGATTGAATTTTTCGAGACCGTCGCCAAGTGAGACAGGTGAGACCTCGAACACTTCAAGAGCGCCCGCCCAACAAATAGAAGCAAACGTTGGCAGGAGAAGTAATTGTGGCAACCCATTTGCTCTTCAGCACCTTGCGCGAACCGCGGACTACGTTGAACGACGATTTGACATTTTCTGTCACGGCTTTATTTCGCTTTTCACCCCCTGAGCGAATCTATGATCACAGTTGGTCGTGAGACGGTGGTCTCCCGCTTTTCCCGGACTCCGACCGAGCCGGCCGGCTAGGCTTCTCCGACGCGGGCTCGGGAAACTTGGTCCTCACCTCCATTGCGCTGGGCAAACGTTGGTCCAAGATGCCCATGAACGTGCCGACCTCGAAAATGCGCGTACCACGTACGGCTATCTCTCATGAAGGTCTGTTGTACCTTGTTACTCAGGATACTTACGTGGGAGTTGGGTATGATGGCGTCACGGCATATGGGAACCGTCCGCGGCACGAAAGGCCTCGTCATCGACCGGTACGCGTTCCGAGGAAACCTGCAGGATAGGCAGAGTAAGTGTGCTGTTCGTATCGCAGTTAGCACCTCAGCGAAAGACGTGGAACGTCGGCAAAAGTTCCCCACCATCGATGGCACAGGGGGTGATATATAAACCCGCGGACGTCCATGCGCAGCTTTACGCTGCCCCACATCCCACCCGACAACCATGGCTGCCCAACAGAAGAGCCTTTTACTGCTCGAGAAGCAAGGCGCATTTGCAGTTCGTGAGACTGACATCCCGAAACCTGGTCCGGGAGAGTTGCTCGTAGAGATACATGCAACGGCGCTGAACCCAGTCGACTGGAAAATTCACGTATATGGCCCCCCTTTCATCAAGAACTATCCCACTGTGCTCGGCACAGACTCTTCGGGTGTCGTGAAGGAGATTGGAGAAGGCGTGACCACCTTTGCGGTGGGCGACAAGGTGTATGTTCCCACTTCTGCCATATGTTTGCTGGCGTTCCATCTTTGCTGATTGATGCGCATGTACGCCAGCCTGCACCAAGGATTCTTCGATAATCGCCGGGCGACGTTCCAACAGTATACGATCGTTCCCGCAGAAATCTCAGCAAAGGTCAGTCGACTGGTGACAGAAGCGATAGGCATCCTAAGAACGTGATTGTGAACAGCTCCCTCCGAACCTCTCTTTCGAT
>ALYI01004242.1:0-23979 GCA_001969225.1 Ceriporiopsis andreanae CBS 279.92 | reverse complement strand
CGAGCCGGAGCTGTCTGTACGCAAAATCTAGTCTGTACGATGCTACAGACGGCCACGGGATGGCATCCAGTCTGCAGATAATTTGGCCGGCGACGGAGGACGTAGCTGCGAGACAAGACGTTAAATAGAAGTCTGATTAAAAAGAGGAAATCAACCTTACCCGGCTCACGGTGCTATCCATGCACCGCAGTGAAATTTACAGAAATGCAGGTACTAGATGATATCCAATGAGAAGCCAACATCGTTTCGAGGGGAGGACACGTCGAAACCCACCGTCAAAGGGTGTATGGTGCAAAACTTGAGATGAACACAGGCCAATCCTGGAATCTGGCCTACTCCAAGAGACAGAAAAGCTGGGTAGGCAGACAAGATGTAAGCCACTTGTCGTCGGGAGGGCATTCGCCCCGGAACCGCCAGCGAACGAAAATGTCAACCGCAATGCGCACGGTTCTGACAACGCCACATGAGCGTCGACAGCGGAGAATACTATCTGTCGTTATGACCAAGGCCGGCGACTGTCAAGGTGGGAGTAAACGACTTCCGAGAAAAGGATCAACCTAGAGCGGTTTGATGTGATCGGTCCGATTGGGATAGGTTCTCGATCGGGGCTTGAATTTGATGGATCCGAAGCGGACGACCAAGATCAGCAGCGCTCGAATGGATCTTCGTTTTTCTCACCAGCACGTCCGAGGTTGTGCGCCGTCCATTACCACCAGGCTCGCCAATATTCCCGACACAAGAAAATACGCCAGCGGTTTGTGGGCCGATCTCATCGTATCTAGAGAAGGTATGGGACCATTGATAGCATCACACTCACTATATTTATCAGACCGTAGGCGCGAAGAGTATGTGGCCTGTTCAAGCGGATTTACGCGAGGGCAGTATGAAGTGCGCCTCGGGATACGACATTTGGCAGACGGCGCAAGATGGTGACTGCCTCATGCACTAACGCGAGTCGCAACTCTTGATCCGCACACCGGTCAGTACGGCCTCGGCCTCACTTTACATCGCGTGTTGCTCACCGGCGATACTACAGGACCTCTGGCAGATTTGCCAACACCGGGGCAATTGACCTGCTAGCCACGTTGCGCATTCGTAGAAGGGCTGTTCGTCTGACTAGAACAGATACAGCATAACCCTCGTGCAAGCCACGACGCGCTGATTTTGGCTAGTCGGCGAACACTCGTGAGAAATTCGCACACCTAGGCCTACGATGTTCTTGACAACTTCCCACAGCTTGTGTCTTGTGCACCCTATATCGCGCGGACACTTGTTCTTCCATATCTGAAGCGGAAGCGACCTTGTCTTGGAGGTGAGTAGGGCGATGCATATGTGCCTGAGATCTGAACGTAATGGCCATCTCAGCGCGGCGAAAACCAAGTGTATACAACCTCCTCCCAGCACAGCATGGCTCGCTATGGAATCATTTCCTGTGGGCTCAGCTACAGTTTTTAGTTGAAATTTTGAACTTAGTGGGAGACGGAAGCTTGAGATCCGCCAAGTGCCCCAATGCACTTAAGAAACTAGTACAGCCAAGCGTGACAAGCGAGGTCGCATCGATACACTCTCACTTCCGTTGCATAGCCTCCCAAGTACAGCCTACGCTCGAGGTGAGCGAATCTCCCTCCTCACGTCTACATCGGATCTGAGAGTTTGATTTTACCATTCTAGGAGACTGTCGCTCTAGCGCTCTAGCGCTGGCCGCGCTCGCATGGACAGTCCGTCGAAGATCGGGGGGACCGACTCTTCATTGCGCCCTCGCGCGGGTCCGCGAAAGTGCTGCACCGGAATCAACAATCAGGTCGCGGCTATCTGGCTCGAGTTGACGGCGCGTCCCTGACAGCCACGGACTAGGTGTCAGTTGCCTCTTCTGACAGAGGAGATTACTGAAGCGATTCCGCTCCGCCGCGCGCGTACCACCGCTTTTCGAGCCTGGTGCGTGGGACTGTTTCTTCGCCCCTGTGCATGTCAATGATGGTTTTGATTTTGATGTGGTGCAGGAGAGGCGGCGTGATTTTGCTATAAGAGCTATGTTCTCCGGAAAGAAATCCAACATCAGCCTCCTGCTGCACCTCCCCCACCTTCCTCCAGTATCAACCTCGTCTTCTCTTTGCGTAGTCGATAAACATGTCGCTCAAAGAGAAGTCGTCCCCATCGGCCTCCATCTTCCCCGTCAGCAGCTCTTCAAGCCTTGCAACGATTCCAACAAGCAAAGCCGATGTCGACGTCGAGAAGTCTGCAGTCGACTGCGACGAAGAGGGAGTGTTGTCCAACTACGCCGTTCCCGTGCTAGAGAAGGGAGTCAAGACGGCATTGAAGGGTCCCACGAGTCCATGGGTGCGCTTCAGGGTGTGGTATAACCCATATCGCTTGGTGCGGAGAGTTGTTCATCGCTCCTATATTCGCGCGACTGATAGGCAAATTCGTCATCCAGCTCTTCACGCTGACTCTCGCGCTCAATATGGTCGGCATATTGGTGGCTTGTCTGCACAAATTCCCCTACGCAGAGAAACACGGCGCTGCCATTGCACTCGGCAATATTGTCGCTGCAGTGGCATGTCGAAACGAGCTGTTCCTTCGCGGTGTCTTCTGGGTCGTTGTCAAGCTGTTCCAAAAGGTAAAACCCATCCTTCCCTCATACCCGTAATCACGCATTGACACATCTCGTCAAAGTGGTCCCCACTTTGGGTGCGCATATTTTGGACCGCGTTCCTCCAACACATTGGAGGTATTCACTCGGGCTGCGCGACGGCTAGCATCGCCTGGTTCATTTTCGTACTAGTGCGAGGGTTCCAAAACCACGTCGTCCTGCATACCCCAAAAATCGTCCTGGCCTGGGGCATCATCACCACTGTCGTCACTGCAGTTGTCCTGATCGCGGCCGCGCCGTGGATTCGCCACAATCACCATAAGTGAGTTGTACGGATCACGTCCTGTGGGTGCAGTGCTTATTGTTGGTACAACAGCTTCTTCGAGCGTCATCACCGCTTTGCGGGCTGGTCGTCTGTCGCTTTCGTATGGATATACGTTGGGTTGTCTGATAGCTTGAACACGGAAGGCGGCTTCACCGACTCCGGACGAAAATTGGCCCGGTCGCAGGAATTTTGGTTTACGCTCATCGCAACAATTCTGTACGTCGTGCACTTCCTGGTCCCGACTCATGCTGACCATCACTGCCTTCTCACAGCATCATCATTCCGTGGTTCACGGTACGCAAAGTCCCAGTGGAAATTACAACAGTAAGACCCTCCTGGGGATCCTTGCAATACTGCGCTGACCTCACCGCATGGTCAGCCTTCCCCTCGAGTTGCCATCATCAAATTCCAGAGAGGTATTCAACAGGGCCTCCTTGGTCGTATCAGTCGCTCCGCCACTATGGAGTATCATGGATTCGGTATCATCTCCGAAGGCATCGAGAGTGGATGCCATTACATGATCGCGGGCGTACAGGGCGATTGGACGCGCGGTCTTGTCCAAGAGCCTCCCACGCATCTATACACGCGAGAACTAAAGGTGCGTCTTAAGCTGCATTGCCGATAATCGACGCCATCTAACGCAGACCACAGTTCGCCGGCCTCCCTTACCTCGCGCATCTGTATCGCCGCGGCATCGCTATCTGCACCGGGTCTGGCATCGGCGCGGTTCTCTCTACCTGCGTCCAGCTTGATAACTGGTTCTTGATTTGGATCGGGTCGGATATGGAGAAGACTTTCGGGCCGGTCCTCTTCGACATGATCAAGCGCAAGATCCCGAAGGAGCGCTGCATCCTGTTTGATACCAAGAAGGAGGGCAGGCGGCCAGATACGATGAAGATGCTCAAGGATATATACGTCGCCTTCAAGGCGGAAGGTGCGTCTCTTCGGATCCTGACAGTATAAGTGATGCTTATGTATTTGTGCGCCCTTCTTAGTTGTCGTCATCACTTCCAATCCGCAAGGCAATGCCGAGCTAATGCAAGGCTGCAAAGAGAATGGTATGCACTCTTTTGGTCCCCTTTGGGACTCATAAGGAAAGAGTGGCGTCGCATTTGCCTTAGTCCTTCGATGTATCTCGTATATACTGTTTCCTCATCCACACACTATCCCAAGGAGATCATTGGACTCATATAGATTGTAACGAGCACACCATAGTACCCTCTCTTAATGTAGATCGCCCCTTATATTTTAATAAATTGACCGATATTCGGAAACTTGACAAAGGACTTCCAATCGGATGATAGTAGCTTTGGTGAAATTCGAGTTCGTCCACCTCGTCAAACACTGAGTCGCCACATGCACATTGCACCGCACAGGAAGCTGTCTCACTTCTGCCGTGTCATCTGCACCTCGGCTGAAGGGTAATGCAGGATACGCCGCCCCTCTGACCCAGTGAAATAAATTTGGTTGATGGCGGCGTTGTTTCGTCGGCCCCACAGGTCTTGTCCGTTCCAATACGGATAACATCCCATGTGGCGCTGATTATTGTAACCCGGTATTCCCGTGTCCAACCTACAAAACGTTGAGATATTAACCATCGCCCATCCCGAAAGCTGAGAGACGTACCTGAACTCGTCGCGGCGCTCGGAAGACCGGAGGGCCAGGCTGCCAGAGGCATGGAACTTCTCGAGGACGTCGCTGCCATCGAGGACCATCTTGTCCGCGTACAGGGTGCCATTTCTGATGGCGATGGTCGCGCTGCTCTTTCCGTCTGCGCTGGCCCACTCACCCACGTAGAGGGCGGACGCCAGCTCGGCGAGCGCGGTGTCGACAGCCGGCTGCATGATCTCGAAGACGTCGTATGCGAGCTTAGCCGCGTCGGGGTAAGGCCCGCTGGAGAGCACAATAACACCGTAAGACGTCCCTGGGTGAATGGACAAAGCGCCGTGATAGCCACCCATGGCACCGACTACGAGCAAGATTCGAGATGAAATGGTGAAATGCGATGAGGAGTAAGGGCGTACGCTTCCAATAGATCTTGCGTAGCCGACCGTTTACGTCAGGTGCCTTGATGATTTCCCAGGGCCAGCCGAGCTCAGTCCAATTGTCTTCCTCGAAATCGTGTACGGCGTGCAGCCACTTGTCACGCGCGTGGCGAGTGATCACGCTGTTAGGACGAGATGGATCCAGCAGCATCTGCACTACCGGAATCAAATCTGCTAGAGACGAGAATTGACCGGCGCAGGGGTTCATAGGACCGAGAAAGTCTTGGTCCTGGAAGACATAGTGGGGCTATCGTCAGAAGCATCTACGGCGGGCCGAGATAGTCACGTACAACGACCAT
The DNA here is from genome assembly GCA_001969225.1 of Ceriporiopsis andreanae CBS 279.92. Taxonomy (NCBI): domain Eukaryota; kingdom Fungi; phylum Basidiomycota; class Agaricomycetes; order Polyporales; family Meruliaceae; genus Ceriporiopsis; species Ceriporiopsis andreanae. The sequence goes on along the minus strand of ALYI01004242.1, from coordinate 18,720 downwards.
GGGGGCGAAAGAAGGTACCACGAGCGCGTGCTTGTTCTGTTCGGTTGCGAGGAAGTGACTGTCATTCATGCCTAGCGGTTTGAAGATATCTCTTGCGGCGAGTTCGGCGAACGTCTGTGGCTCCCTCGCAGGGTGTTCACTCGCTATCTTGTTCGCCGACAATAATGCCATACCGAGCAGCGCGATTCCGGTATTCGAGTACGCGGGATAGGTGAATGGTGGCGTGGTCAACTGGGTATTTGCGACGGCGTTGTACATCGCGGCATCGTCCGGGAATGGCAACCCGTTAGTAGGGGGCGGTCCACCACCCTGCATATCGTGGGGCCAGTTGCTGACCGTCCCTGAAGGCCAATCTCTACCCAACCCCGACATGTGACTAGCAAGCTGGAAGAGGGTGATAGGCGCGTCTTTGGGATTGACACCCTTCGCCAGGGATGCGTATCCGTCTAGCCTGTATTTAAACTGTGGTAGGTACTTCTCTACTGGGTCGTCCCTGGCATGCTGTCAACACCTGAGCAAACAGAGCTCATACCAAATACGCACCAGGAGATGACGCCTCTCTGCTCCAGAATCAACCCTTCCAATACGGGAAAGATCTTCGCCACAGACGATATTCGGTGAACCGAATGGCTGGTCATAGGTGGCGACATCTTTGACTCGTTTCCCCGCTGCACACCCCAGTTCTGCTCGAAAAGCGGACCTGCGGAGGTCACTACGGCGACCGACAGACCGTCTATGTCGCCCTGGGAGACCCTGTCGGACAGAAATGTGTCGAGACGCTTCGTCGCTGCCCGAATCGCGGCATGATGGGCCTGTGGCGGGGTCTCTTCGAAGAGTTTTGGCAGAAAAGGGCGGCAGCTGAAGCGTTCTACGTCTGCCACGCCCTCGTGCTCGCCGCTTCCCAACAACACAGGAAACTGCGTGCGCGTCCAATAGTGCACGCCGGCTGCGACCACGAGATATGCGACTGTCTGAGTGAGAAAGCCCATAATGATACTACAACGTGGAGGGTTTCACGAGAAGGCCGCACGAAGGTACTCACCTGTTCTCCGCCTTATATTATGGATTCAAATTGCTTGGCCCCGAGAGTGTTTGAGTGCGTTCAGATCGTGACCGGGACGGGATGAAACACCTCGCGGCACGATCGGAGGCCGGGGGCGCCGAGGACATATATATACGCCTGTTATCCGGCGGCTATTAGACACATGAATGTGAAGGACCATCTTCGTCGGGATTTGGGGAATATGTCTGGGGAATATGCACAGAAGAATGTGACTGGTAACGCGATCCACAACGCTCTATTCCAACTCATCACTCTTCACAGTAGTTACAGCACCAGGATCCTGAGCGGCAGTAACAACTCCGAGGGACCGCTGTCTCCTGGTACGCAGCAAGCCCTCGTACGCCCTGCACATCCACGTGAGACACTTGATGTCTTTCACACGATTTGCCGCCACAAGACGGTGATGCAGTTCCCGGACCTCCGAAAAGGACAGCAGTGGCGGCACTGTGTCGTCTGGGATTGCGGCCGCGCTGCTCAGGTGAACAAGCGAGCGCGCATCATCAAGAAGTTTCGTGCGCATCGTGCGGGAATGGGGGTGCGGTTCGGGAACGCTGACGTCCCGAGGATGATAATGCCTGATGAAGGCACGCACGACATCCATCGCACTGTCTAGCTGCCGGCAGCTAGAGTTCATCACTATCAGCAAATGTACGAAACGCGAGAAGAGGTCAGAACGCTCACATCGAGAAGATGTCGATCATCGTTGCGTTGGCTTGCTCGACAAGGCGAGCATTAATCGTAGAGACTGTGGGACTTGCAATGCGCAATCGCCACGCGGCCTCCAGCTCGGCCCACTCCTTCCAGATCGCTTCTGCGGACCGTAACGCCACGCTTCTGTCAAAGTTCGACGCCGCTCGCAGGCCACCGTTCGACACCGCACGCTGACAGCGCTTCAAGGCGTCCACGTACGACTGTGCGTTGCGCTCTACGTGTAGCTCAGTGAAGAGGCGCCCGAAGAGCTTGAGACCGTCCTCCAGAGGCGCGTGCATGTAGTACACGGAGATGTACGCGTTAAGCAGCGGTGATGTCAGGCGAACTGACGAGAAATCCGGTCCAGACTCCATAGGCGCGCTGTCCTGGTCCTGTTGAGCAATGATGTGCGCGAACAGCGCGTCCGCCTCGCGTATCACGTCGGCGTGCGTCTGCGGCGGAAGTGTCGAAAACTTTGCCTGTAGGAGGACGATGTCACCAATTATTTCTTGAGGCTCCTGCTCTTCAGTCACAGTGACCTGACTTTGGGGTGTCTGCCGAGGCGGTGCGGTCTGCATCTGCTCCTCGTCTACTACTATAGTCCGGGACCGTTTAAACGGTGGGCGATATGCGGCATACGCATGGAACACATGCGACATGGTCCGTTCGTCGATAGTAAGTGCCTCAGCCGCTTTCTCATCTACTGCCGCAGCATGCGCCCTTATCATCTCCGCAAGCACCCAACGCACCCTCGAAAGGTCGCCGATGCGTTTCGCACCCGCCAGCAGCGCACCGTACAAGTAGCGATCCGGCGCGAAGGGTGACGCGCCGCGAGCGTCCCGATGCGCGTCGAGCATCTGCTTTGCCAAGCGGAACGCCTCATACACGTAGTGCGCGCGCCCTGTGCGCGCACACGCGAGGATCACCGTAGTGTACGAGCCGGCGGTCGGTGTGATGCCCTTGTCGACTGTCATCTCGTGGAAGAGGTCCAGCGCGCGCTCGGGCTCGCCGCCCGGCACGAGCGCGGACGAGGCGCACGCACCGATCATCTGTGCGTAGAGCGTCGGGTCGGGGTCGGGGTGCGCGACATAACGCATGTGTGCGAAGAGGTCCCAGGCGTGTGCGTGAGACACGGTAGTGCGCATGCGGAGGAGATGAGCGATGAGCCGACTGTAACTGCGCTGTGGCGCTGAGAGGTTGCGTGTCTCGTAATTGTGCAGGAGATGAAGCGCGCGAGTGGGAAAGTCAGTGGATGGGGTTGATTTGGTATATACCTTCACGTGAAGGTCGCGCTGGCGGTCGGTCGGCGAATCTGACGAATTTCGTGATGAGCTCGGGTAACTAGCTCCTAGAAAATTAGACATACCCTGCATGTACTTCTGCAACAGGCGTTCAGTCTGGCTGATGTCCAGAGCATCGACGTAATGTTCCATGAGGGTGTTCATGGAGTCCTCTGGGACTGTAAGACCAGAACGCTGCAAATAAATCATCAGTCACTGTGCTGTGGTTGAGCAAGAAGCGCACATACGATCATCATATCAACAGTGCGTTCTGCCGATGTGGGGTCATTTTGAGCAAGCTTTATAGCGGCATCTTGATGAATATCGGCAGTATTGTAAGGGTACACACACTCACGCAGTATCGCACAAGCGCAGCCCATTCCTTCCCCACCATTAGGCCGAAGGAAATATTGGATGTTTGCGCGTTTTGTTTCGTTTTCGGTGCAGTAATTGTCGTCCGGAGATGTTCTAGGGAAGATAGTACCTGTTCCACTCGGTCGAGGAGGGCAATGTGAAGAGGCGCGGAGTAGGAAGTGGTCGCGCCGCCCAGATGGTTGACGTCTGTATGTGGCAGCAAAGAGACTCCTCGAAGTCGACGCAGTTGCTGCGCCAGGGAGTTAACGGAAGGGCCCGCGACGTTAAGAGAGTCATCGGGAAGTATACGACTGGCCGCATTCCGGACTATCCGTGAGCTTTCGTCCATACGCGCTTGTGGTGAGAGATCCTCAGGTTTGATTAAGGCGGGCTGCGCGAGCAGGTCCTCATACAGAGATATGAGTTCTGTTTCGGTATACACCGGAGCTTCAGAGACGGATGTCTTCCGAGATGCACGTTAGGTAAGTACTAGGCGCATACAAATTGCAAAGCGCACCTCTGTCGCTATCGCGTTCTTAAGGGCCAACACCCGCTCCTCCAAGGCAGTCCAAGCTTGCCTTGGTGTTGGACTCGCGAACAGTGCGACATCCTTCCGTCTCGCCGCACGGCGAGCTTGAAGACTGTGTGAAGGCTCAGCGTGGGATATATTCGAACTTGTCGGGCAACGCACGGTCGATATAGCGAACTATCTGGTGGTGAATCGACGGCGTAGCGGTCGTTCACTTGTAGGGATGCAGCGGAATGTGCAAGCCGGGACTGGAGCACAGGGTTGAAGACGGCAGGAGGCGCGTGGGTGCGGACGAAAACAAGGTCTAAGAGTGCAGGCGGAAGACGAGTAGCTGACATCCGCGAGGCTTTCCTCACCGTCCGGCCGATACAATGTCGAGTAAGGTGGGATTCGAGCGCGAGGCACGTCGTCGTCGATGTCCGAGTCCAGTTCGTGAACGTCTACATACCTTCCGGTCTTTGAGAAATGAGATGGGCGCTTGCGGTAACTGCCGACGGTAAATTCCGAGGAAAAGGGACGTTGTTTCGACCCCCCATACTGCCTTCATGTCTTCAACCTTGCGTGGTTTACGGTTGGCCGGAGGGTCACGGCTCAATTGCAACTTCGCACTTCGCACTTTGCATCGAGCACTCGGCGCTTCGATTACATAACCTTACTTCGACATCAATTCCCACGTACCACGTACCCTGCTGCGTGCGCTGCCTCGAGGCTCTCACTCTCTCTACCCATGACGCCACCCTGCCTATGCTCGTGTACCGAGATTCCTCTATCCCTCAATTTATTTGAAGGCACTTGTAAAAAATACAACCAGCTGCGATGTAGTCAATACTAATCTTCCAACTCCCTCAATCACGCGATGTCTCGGCCAACTCAGTGTGTTCAAGTCTGCCGCTAAGCATGACCACGAGCTGTTATTTGCTCAGCAACAGTGCGTAGTACATGACCGAGGCCATTTCTAGCCGTCCTTTCCCATCAAATCTGGTACTGTACAGCTCAAGCCTGCATTTACAAGCGGAGTCTTTCGGACTTCAGTGATTTCTTTTCGAGGTTGTGAGCCCTCAGTTGGGGTGTGTCGCTTGACCCGTGCTAGGAAAATGCCCCGCAGAAACAACAATCCAGCTGGGATTAATGGCTACGGGCCAAAAAACTGTTAGCTAATTTCTCTCTAATTTATTCCGTGTGCTGATTGCCGATTGTGTTAGACCCCCCAGATGATGTACTCGAGAAGGCTCTACATCAGTTTGCGAGGGAACGACTGACCGCAGAGGAGCGAATAGCGCGTCTTTTGAAGGAGTTTGATTTGGTTATTGGGTACGTCTCACTTGCCCGTGCGACGCTCCTCAGAAGCTTACTCAGTGCACGACAGAAAATCCATCCTTAAGCGGCTCAATAAGAAGTTCAATGTTCCATCAGTACGAAGGAACCGAGTGACCCCCGATGTTGCGCAGCAAGCAATTATGACGATAGTCGCGGACGATGTGAACCAGCTCAAGGGTACAGGCAGCATCAAAAGTCTTCTTGCCAATGAGGGCATACAGATACCACGGTGAGTTGCCAGCGTGTACGTCTGACATCCACGCGTCGAACCCTGGCCTTTCTAGCCAACTCGTCCGTGATGTTCTTGCAAAGAACGCACCAGAAGACTTAGCAAGTCGCGTCCCGGGAGCGCGTCGCATTCCACGGCGCGCGCTCGAAGCGATCGGGCCCAATCACCAATGGCATGCCGATGGCCATGAGAAGTTGGGCCCTCAAGGGCTTGATATGGGCGGCGTAGGTCTTGAGACCTATGGTTATCGTGACCAGCACCCTGGCTACAATCTTCACCTGGTCGTCGCGCCGAATGTGCGCTTGGCAACAACAGCAGCTCACATACAGCTCGATTGTTGGGATGCAAACGGTGGTACGTATTACTCCGAATATCCAAGATCTGTATACCTGATTCCTATTCTGCCGACAGTAATGCCCATCACCCAAGTCTCGGATAAAGGCAGCGAGACAGGCTGGATGTATGCGCAACAAGTCGCGGCTCGGTACGTTCGCTTGCTCAACGGCCTTGTCGCGTATTCATCGATCATTGCGCTCAGCGAGGCGCTTGCTCCCGAGATCGATTCAACCAAATACCCGCCCTACGTGTTCATGAAGAGTGTTCACAACACTCCGATCGAGTCGTTCTGGGGCTGGTTCACGAAAGGTTGTGGGAAAAACCTCCGCGACCTTATCAGGTCTGGGCTCACTGACGGGATATACAATCCTGGTGACCATATGCACGTGTAAGTCCCCTGTTTCGAGGAAGTGTAGTCTTCTAGCCTTCACCCCGCTGATTGATTCACAGGGAGCTCTTCAATTGGCTTTGGCCGAAGCTCGTTCAAATCGAGCTCGACAAGTTCACCGAGTACTGGAACAACCATCGTATTCGCTTCCAACGGGACAAGAAGAATCCCTCGGGAACAACACCGCGCCAAGTTCGGACCTGTCCCGAAAAGTACGGTGGCCGTGACTGTGGCATCCCAGTCCCTAAAGCAGTCATTCAAGCTCTTAGGGAACATCTCCCTGTCTCGCGCGAGGAGGCGTTTCGGTTTCTGGACCCGCAGAACGATGCCTTTTTCCAGGAGCTCTACGAGGATCTCGGCTCGCCGGAGCTCAAGGCCACAAGTGGCTGGGATTTGTTCGCGAAGATAGCAGATATGTTAAAGCAGTAGTAGCACATCCTAATTGATGTATGAGGCTAGCCGTCAAACGTGTACAACCCAGAGATGGACATGCTATGCGAAACATCACCAAGCTGTGCCCGCCATTCCGGGAAGTCGGGACAGCCGCCAGCGCGGTCAAGAGCTATTAGCCATCTCGGTGAGTCTACCTCACTCTCCGAATGAACATTGACATGGCTGTTACGGCAATGTATGCCCTCTTCTCCCAGGGCCGGGCATGTCTAACGAATTAGCGGACCGATCTCGACGCGAGATTACTAGTTCACGGCGTGTCTCGAAAATTGAGTTTTTGAGGACATATACCACACTTCGTTTGTAGATCATAGTACAATTGTCGACGGCTACACGAAAGAACATGTGTTCATTACAGAGCATCCGAGTCTGAGTACAAAGTGATGCAATCTGCCGCTTCAGTCGTCTTCATCCTCATCGTCTTCGTCGCCCTTACGAGAGCTGCTGTCGTCGGGTTCGTCCTCTGCCGCGATACCGAGACCCTCACAGAATATGTTGCATCTGTGCTGTTCGAGAAATGCATCTATGCCTTGCTTGCCGTGATCACCGACGCCGCTGTCACTGATTGGGGGTTAGAAAGCGCGCGCCGTCATGCAGATGGCCAACAAACCTTGTGGTCGTGTGTGTCATTGGATCAAACAGAATGTGGCCGTCTCTGCCATTGACCACCATGGGTGAACCTTGAAAGTAGCGCAAGCAGGTCACAATTTTGAAATGGGGCGCAAATATCGACGGCTTACCTTGGAGGTCAGCAAAGACGACGGTCCTACCACTGGTTTCGAAGGTATGGTGCGCGAAGGCAGACATGGTCATGCTACGCTTGTCGGTGCGGTCAGGGTGTTGGAGTGTGCCAGAGAACTTGTCGACAGTTTTCGTGCGAAGCGGTTCAACGAGCCATACAGCGCTATCTGAGTCAAACTGATCTGAGGCATGTGACGGCGAGCCAACTTCCCGCACAAGAAATCCAGTCGAAAAAACAAAATCTGAGAAGTGTGGGTCAGAAATGATTGTTAGGATCAAAAGGAATGATACGAAAGCATGCCTTTATCTATGTCGAGGTCCATCAACCGTGCATCGTCGTAGAACTTCTTGAGAAACCAGGAGCCGAGCTTGAGGCGAATGAGTTCTGCAGTGAGTGACTCTTCATTCTCCGCTGCCGTGACGTCCATGCCGGTGCCGGTGTTCACAAACCGCTTCGCTACGTAGATGCGCTCGCCAATAAAGAGCTGCAAATCAACCGGAGTCTTGTCATCAGCACAAGTATCGCCCATGATGGAAAATTATACGAACTCTGTATATATTTTTTGTTGTTCCCGATGCGAAGACTTCCTTACTCAACATGCCGCTCATGGGCTCAGTGTTGCCATCCACAGGCCATAACACAGTGAATTCGCCAGTTTCATCAGCGCTGGTGCACACCGCACGTTTGAGCTTGACTGATTCCACTGCGTCTGGTCCCATCGCTGACCGAGCGGCGGGTGTGCGAACAAATGAAGACATCAGGATCGGCGGTCCTATAACACACAGAAGACTCAGTACAGAGTCAAGAGTGCCACCGACGGCGATCATACCTTGTGCTCGGATGCGCTTCGGTCCGTCACCTCTAGAGGTGTTGCTTCGGAAGTCGGCGAAGAGGTTAGTTCGCTTCTTCTTCTTGCCACTAACGGTGCTCATCTCGACGCCGCCGCCGACACTTGAAACTCGGTCCGCGTACTATACAGTGAACGTCAGAACTGCAAAGGATGTGCAAAATAAGACACATACCACCAACTTGTCCACATATAACTCCATCGCCATGCCTATAGCGCTCCCTGCCTTTCCGGAGGTTACGCGCTTCGTCTCGTTCTGACTGTAGTAGCTGCCGAGATCACCGCAGATGTACTCGTTGTAAACTTCTCCAACCTTGGCGCTCTGCGAGCCTCCGTGCATTATTTTGTTGCCAGCAAAGCGAAGCACAGTATCATCGCTATAAAATGTGTGAGAACGGCGGAACATGCAATGAGAGAACAGTGAACTAACCGTGTGAGGGGCCACGACTCGGTTTTCGTCCACGAGAGGTTGGCGTGCAGTAGCGCATCATCCTGCACCTCTGCAACGATGTGAGAGGTGGCACTGCATGTTTGGACAGATAACATACCGGACATGAACACGTCTTTTGACCAAGATCTACCCCAGGTCCCGAATGATGGATCAGTCGTCTGCTGGTCCCGCTTCGACGAGGTGCGGACGCGCACGGCGAAGGAAATCAGGATCTTCTCGGAACCAGGTGGTCCGCCACCATGTTTAGCCCGATCGAGTGCTGCGGTCGTGTGAATTGATGGCACAACGAAGGGTGCACCCTTCTTCTGGAGTCGCGCCGCGCTGGCTTGTGTCCGGTGCAACTGGCTATCTTCTACGATCTTGGCAACAGCGTCGACCGATGGAGCTAGAGGAACAGAGTTATCAGACAGGGACTGCTTATTGATCAAGCGCATCACTCACCAGTTTCATTCGTGGCGCTTGCGCCCGAGGCCGTCTTGGCCTTCAACACCATGACACAAGAGCCACAGATCCCGCCTTGGAAATTCTTCCAAGCCGTGCCGCACGAAGTGCATTGCTTATATAACTAATGCAAGGTACACGTGAGTGGCTGCACAGCTATGGAGAGGTGTTCGTACTCACCATCCATGCCGCATATTCAGTGGAGTCCTCCGAAAGCTTTGACAGCTTATCACACTTGGCGCAGAGGCCTGTGCTAGTCTTGTTCTCAAAATTCTGGCCACAGCCGTCGCCTGAGTCCGAAGAACAGAACGAAACGTCGGGGGTCGACATGATGGGGGAGGATAGAGTGACGGGCTAGAGGACAGCCCGACCACTTTATATGCAGTCCAAAATAAATTATTATTCAAGAATCACACCATATTACAAGAAGGAGTCTAGAAGAAACATACCGCGGCCGACAGAGCTACAGTTAAGGCTCAATATCGACGGTAATTGGCTCGTTCACACGCCCTAGCAGCAATCACGACAATCTAGATACTCGGAAGGTATAAGTAAGCAGAGAGTTCAGTTGAGGATCGTAGAGGCTTACCACGATGGTGTCCATGCTCGAGCGTGAGGTGGTTTTGAGCCTTGAGGGATCCTAGTGCCTTGCTCGTGCGTGGAAGTGAGAACGAACCAGGAGGGATCAACCCGCCTGAGCGGTGATAAGTGGCGCGCGCCACGTGGTCAACACGCGAGCGGCCGGAACGAGCGCGGGCCCAGTCCACCAAACGCGTGCTTCCCACTCCGTCCTGAGAGCTATACACGACTGATTTGACATGTAGAAAGCAGCCATTTGAGCAACAAATGCTCCCAAGTGAGCGCACAAGGATTCATGAACATGCGACCGTTCACGCCAATGAGGGTTCGAACCGCAAACATGAGACAGGCGCTCATGTGCACGCGTATCAAGTGAACTGCCGAGTGCTCGATGCAAAGTGCGAAGTGCAAAGTTGCAATTGAGCCGTGACCCTCCGGCCAACCGTAGTGGTTACTTGATCGGATAGCATACACATCGACCGAGGCTGAATACGACTTTTGAAGTATAATGTGTTTCGACAATATGAGATATGCGCGCTCGTCTGTGAAATTTGAGACGGGCACTGCGAGGAAATTGAGCTCTTATGAGATACCGACAGAATCATGACAGCTCCATGCATGATACCAGAGCAGTCGTCTTCGTCCGTTTAAACAGTTGTGTATATGTAGAATCAAACACACCGCATTTAGAGATAGCGTACAAAGTATCAGTCGTAAAAGGCATAAACAGGCATCTACTCTCCTGTGGTCCCAGCGATGACGCTGCCATGGACGCCCCAGTTGACTCCCAAACCGAACATAATCCAGCCAACAAAGATCACGCCCATGGCGAGTGCCACGTATACCCAGCTCCTGATGGTCAAGGTCTTTACTGGTGATTTCAGGAGCTTCTCCTTTTCTTTCGTCTCATCGACTTCGTCGCCGGGTTCGGGCTCCTTGACGTTGTGGATGCCGCTCAACAATGCCAGCCGCTCCACTTCGGCCGAGAGTTCGTGCGGCGCCACCTGCGAAAGGCGAGACGCCGGGAGGAGTGTCGGCCTGAGGTATGAGATAGCGAGCATCGTCCCTGAAACCGCGACCGAGACGAAAGCGTAGGCTAGCCAGAGCGAGATTGCAGGGTCGAGTGAGTTGTTTGCCGTATCGTCTTGAAGCTTCCCTGCAGCAGTTGTGATAATGACGATGGATGCTTGTACAACCGATTCTGTAGCGTGTATGTCAGACATATTATAAATGGCGTCGTAGGCCGAACGAACGCACTCTTGATAGCAAACCTAGATAGAACACTTAGTTAAAGCATGATCTACCGGCTCGCGCACAACGACGTACCCGGTTGCAAAGTATTGAGGATCTGGTATAATCGAACGGATGATTTCAACTTGAGGTGCGGGGGTAACACACTGCAAAAGTCGATGAGTAAACGCGCGGAGGATTTAGAGGGAATGCCGACCTGAGACAAAGCATAGAAAACATAAGCAGCGACTAGAATCATGAGCATCAGTGAGTCGTCTAAGAAATCTAGGACAGAACAGACGTACTGAACGTTGGAATCGTGTGCGAGAATTTCAATAGTAGCATAGAGATCAGGAACGTCACGCCGGATACGAACACTACAATGCGATGTTTAGCGTTGAATTTGAGAGAGGAAGCTTTGTGACGTACAGAATCCAATTCGCTGTCCAAAGCAGTCGATATAGATGCCCAAGAATGGAGTCAAACAGGCCGGGAGCAAAAGATAGAAACTCGAGACCCATCCGCCGATGACAGCACCCTTATTCAAGCGCTGTTGAGAAAATTGCCTATCCACGAGCACTCCGATAAGTCGCAGAAAAACCGGAGGGGAAAACCAAGCTCACGTTGAAATGGACACGAACGACTGCACGCCGGCGTTCTCGAAGACCGCAAACAACACGACGAGCCAGAAAGAGAGAGACAGGTGGCGCACGGCCTTCAGGCTGAATACGCCGCCTCTCACACGACCTGCGTGCCGCCTGCCGTTGGTTTGGTCGGTCACTGCGTACTTGTTGCGCAGATAGATGTCGAGCACGACTACGGCGATCGCACACAAGAACGACAACGCAGCGATGACAGAACTGATCCAGAGAGCCCAGGAGTAGGAACCGAGATTGCGCGTGATGATATTCGCGGTAGACTGGCCGGCGAACTGTGCAAGGTTAGCGACACCCCTGCAAAGGATCCATAAGAGAAGCTAGGCGTCAGGCATTGGCGGACGCACCAGATAGCACCGATAGAAAAGGCAAAGCCGCGGCCTGGTGCAAAGTACGTCGAGAATATCCGGTGCTGGGCGTTGTCCAGTGACCCGTCTCCGATAGCAGCGAGGACCTTGCCGACAATGAGGACCGGATAGCTGTTGAGGCCGTTTGTCGACGCGCCGGCCATGACCATGGACCCGCTCAGATGGAACCCGGCGAGGATGACCGACAGAATGGGACCACCAAACTTGTCGATTGCGAAGCCGAAACCAATGCACAAGAATGTGTTGACCTAGTCACGGCGTGAGAGTGAGCGAGACGCGACGACCACCAGGCACCACAACTTACAAGGTTCGTGATGGCCACCTTCGTATTTCCATCAGCGAAATGGTCATATGTACAGCCAGGACACAGAAAGAGCGCACCAAAGTCGCGAACTGCGAGTTGTTGATGTCCATCTCCTTGATGATCGTCGTTTTCAGCGACCTAGAAGACTGACGATCAACGATGCGACGCGTATCCGAAACATGTACGCGACTTACACAATGAGCGCCTGCGATCCCAAGGAAGAGTGATAAGCACGGTATCGAGAGGAAAGAAGCATCAACTTACGTTGGACCAGTGGTTGCCGACTGAGGTAAAGTGTGAGATTGGGGTTGCACTGAACATGATGCATACGTACAGGTGCACATGCAGGTCAAGACGATCATAACGAACTGCCAGGCATAGGGCAACCTTCGCTTAGAAGGCGCATCTTCGCCCGCGGAGACATCGCCAGGCGAAATCGACACCTCCTGTAGGTCGTACGAGGCTTTCTCCTCGATGGAGGACTTCTCGACGCTGCCAGTGCGCTTCGTGGCCAAGGTAGGGGACGCGTCCATGGGGATGAGGAGCGGGGGATCTCGTTCAATCAATTCTTGCCCGCTCACTCATCTTATCAGATATGCGAGCCGCGGGCACGAAATTGACGGATGCCCTTCGTATTCATCCGCGATCCATGGTGATACCACGGCGGTGGGAAGGAAAGTACGTTTGTGAACATCGGAGCGGCTGGAATGCGGGACGCACATCGTGGTCGTGAGACGGAAAAAGACTGCCCTGAAACTCCAGTGCCAATTTGAGCGAAATAATTATATTAATAGGCGCGAAGCGCCCTAAAGGTGACCTGCTCACCTCACACATTCGATGGGATCGACTCGGCAAATTCAGAACGACGGCCAGGCCGCACGATGAGGATGTGAGAACCATAGAGTGAGCAAGAAACTGCTTTCCAAATGGTGCCTAATCTTATCTGATGCCGCAAGGGTTATCTGATAATGCCGCGTCTTAGATCAGTCAGTTCGCAAGCACAAGCCGCGGATTTAGACGAAAGCTACCACCGTGAGGGGCTCGTGGAAGATGCACACAGGTCACAAAGTGAATGTATGCTGTGATGTAGGGAGAAGTTTGCTAAGTAACAAGTCATTCTAAAATACCCATCGAACACGCACCCTGTCAAACCAGCGGAACCCATCGAAACAGCAAAAATACCATCACTATCCTGACGTTGACGATATTGTTGACTGGGACTCGCGTGTAGATAGACTGGTGCCCTTGGTCCTGGTGTGAGATATCTCTTGGCGACATCGGTGGGAAGGGCGACAACGACTGCCCTCCTTGGTCACCGTTTCATGCGCAGCTGCGGCATATGAAACAACGCCCGCGAAGGAGTACAACTACGATGCTGCTGCGGCTCGGCAGAGAAGAAGGCACCGTGGATTAAGCCCATGAACACGACATGGTCAGCATACGACGGCCTTCCGACCGATCCTGGGCGTGGACCCTGACTTCGGCTGGGAGAGACCCGCGCGATCATCTTGAACCAAGATAATCGCGTGGGTTCACACCTATCACTGGCACAAGAAGGGGGTGTGCGGAACTGCGCGCTGCAAAAGATCACAAATACTTCAGCACGCGGCCCGTTTGAGAAGTTGAGACATGCGCACGAATCTGTGTGAAGAGGTGAAGTAGAGTCCGGCCACATCCGACCACTTCGACGTCTACTTTCGCGCTCCGCGGAATACATGCCAAAAAGCAATCAAATCATGTGTAACTGAGCGGAAGAGACATGGTGGCCCGCGGGAGGTTGGTTGTGGTATCGAATAAAGATGGAAATTCAGCGATTAGACGCCAACAACCCTGACGCGACATTTTGGCGCGGCAACTTTGGGCTGAACTTTCATGCCAATCTTGTACTCTCCTTCATTCTCTCTCTCAATACATACACCGTGGTCCGCGGAACCGTCACACTGGAGGTTCGAATCCTTGGGCCATGTTTGCTGCGGAATGTCGAGACAGTAAGCTGCTACAATACGCACACAGGGGTCCAGCGCGGTACACACCACTGCGACGATCTGCAGCGTGTCACGATAGCGGACTGTGCGTATATATACCCAGATATCGTTTTCAGGGATTTATTATTATTATCGTACAGTACAGACCTGCGTGAAAAGCTCGCGATGAGGACCTCGATTCGCACTGTGGACCTAGAGACTGAAAGCGCAGACGCGACAACAAGACCATCAAACCCTTCGCAGCTCGCAGCTAGGCCGCTTACCCCTCGGATCTACATCGTCCAATGCAATCTCCCAGCGAGCCTCGTCATGCAGACCCAAGAGGTATCTAACACCCCCAAACTGCGTGTCCAACGGACAGCCTGGATTGCCACTAGCAGTCCACTCTTCCTTGAGTTTCCACCTGCGTACCAAATCTTTCTCTGCTCCCGACAGTTCGAACCTCGGACCGAGCGACGATTGTCTCCTCGAATCTGGCCCCGAGTTCCTTCGCGTCACAAAGGGCTTAAGGACCTCCTTGAAGGAGTTGGACCGCCGGCCGCGACGTGGATTGTCCTTGAGGTCTGTGAAAATGGGCGACTATATAGATCCCTGCGGTGAGGCTTCTGTATATTCCCTAAACGATCATTCACTTACCATGGTAGTAATCAGGGGCGGCGTCGTTGGTTCATCCCACTTCTTGTCGAAGGACCCATCCCCAAGTGGTGTCGGGCTCTCCCATAGCGCCTGGTGAACGACATAATCGAGTGCGTGGCGCACACTTCCGCCACGTTCAGCAAAGAATTGCACCGCGCTCAAGTCGTAGCGCCCATCTCGCACACCGTCCGCCAGCTCGATGCGCAAGCGCTCCAGCGTCGGCAGAGAATGAGGGCCGATTCTACTGAGAACCGCGACGATGACCTGGAATGCGGCGCGATAACCGATGTAGAATGGCTTGTAGATCCCCCTCTGCAGGACGACCATGGGAAGAAATGGGAGCGCTGTGTCGGTGAGGACCAGCTCGCCGTCGAGGCGCTCTCCGTCTGTAAACTTATCGAGATGCAGGCGCATCTGCTCTTGCGTCTCATCTGCAATTTCTACTTGCAAATGGGGCCGTGAGCAGAGTCGCTTCTCCGTCAAGTATCAGGGGTACTGACCTCTTAGACGAAAGCGCATCCTCGGCGAAAACCATCCCCCTTCACATTTCCCGCACAGACACGGCGGCAGTCGGTGCTGGACAAAACCCTCTACCAAATCTCGTGTGGCTTCTTCCAGGACATCGTGGATGATGAAACGTGGGTTGTCTCGGAGGATCCGCAGGTTATGCGCGGCTGCGGTCTCTTGCAGATTGTCGGTGACCTGCAACCCCAAGACGTCGTCGCCCTCTAAGATTGCCTCCCGGGCGAGGTCCAGCAGAGCTGTAATCACAGGTAGATTGGCACTGATGGCGGCAATCGCGAGGAGCGTGTGTCCTTCGCCGTCGACTTGGTTGATAGACGACGGGTCTTTCTTGTAGGCCTGTTGAAGAATGCGGACCACGGATGCCTCGGTCCGCGTACTGTCTCGGATCGCATGGTGCAATGGATATCTTTGGGCGTAGAGCTCGGGCATTTTAGCGTGCGTGCTTGGAGTTTTGGTTGACCCGGAGTGCCTAGGAGATGGGGTGCAGGAGGTATGCTGCATTCCTGTCAGCAGCGGCAAGGTCGTGTACGTCCCTTGCGATCGGCGGGAGTAGCCCATTTTGGAACAGGCGATCGGTACCGAGGATGAATTCCGTGTTCCTACCTATTACAGGGGAATCATATAGGGGGCAGGATGCAGCCTAATACTGCAGGCGGCGTCGCCGCTGCCAAACCAACATTGTTTCCGACGTCGATCTCCCATTCTGCACTTTCGTCAGCCACCCTCATGTGCACACCGGCTTCAGGCCCCATCAGGGTCGAACTTCGCGTCGAATATCATGGCGCTCCTGCGAAGCAGATAGAGAACGGTACAGACGGCCCTGAGTCGACCCACCGTCTCTATGGCCAGCTCAAGGGCGACCTGAGCGAGTTGGGATTGGATGTTATACCGCATCAGAAATATCGGATACTATGGGGAAAGGACGAGATCATCTATGCATGGGAGCTCGAGAAGGACTCGGTAAGTGCCTCTGAAATAGACTGAATCTCAACAATAACCAATGCGACCATAGAATGAACACAAGAAGCTCAAATATTTACTGTACGCGTCAACGAAGAAACGGGATGTCCGCAAGAAGCTGTGCATGTGAGGACATGTTAATCTGACGCAGCCCTAGTCTGATTGTGAATTTCACCAGCGTGCATCTTCGTTTTGACGACTTGTATGTTGTTGGGTCCTCGGCGCATCTTATCGATCTAAACGTTTCAACAGTGAGATTGAGCAGGCATCAGGTACTGCCGCCGATCAGCATGGACGGCATCCACCAATGGCGGAATCCGCACCGTTGTCGGGAGCGCATCGCTCAAGCTCAATGTCGATCAGTCCAGAGCCCGATTATGACCCTGATGACGAGCTCCCATCGCCCGAACCCACGCTCACAAACTTGGACGTTTCTTCGGAGGTAATTTCTTGAAAACCTACTTTGACACATTGCTGAGACAATCTGTAAGTAGTACTCTATAGATTACAATCCGCGGAAACGCAAGAGATCACCTTCGACCTCCTCCTCTCGCAGAAGTCCTGGACCGTCTAGTCCTGCAGTCTACGCCGCAAGCCTCGAATATCGTCAGAGAGCCGGTGCATGGAGCCCTTACGGCGACGTTGATGACTCTGATGATACTCCTGAATCGCACGTCGAACGCTTGAAATGCCGCCTTTTGCAATTCAGCGAAGATCTCCATGGTATGTCAAGTTCTCTCAAGCGCCGACGTCTCTCATACCGCTCCAGATAATCGGCGTCGTCTATCGCTGTGCGAGCGCGCTCTTGACATCGCTGAAGACCAGCGGGACCGGGAGCGGACGATACGTTTTGCTTGCATGGCGGACGAACGAATAGAGCGGATCAAGCTGCAGGCGCTTCTGGAACAACGCGTGCGTGATTTGCAAGGTGCGTGGTTGTCGTTTCGGGGGTCCGTAGACCGTTCATAAACGTTCGCGCAGCTCTGAGGAACACAGTAGCACAAGATCGTCTCGCGCATTCAGATTCGCGGTCTGTCTTGGATGCTTCGAAGAGCGAGCTGATTTCAATGAAGGCAGACCTGGATTTCGCGAATAGCCAACTGGAATCCACCGAAGCCGTGCTACAATCAACGAAGAACGAGCTCAATTCAACGAAGGGTGAGTTAAACTCCACCAAAATTGAACTGGTCTCTGCGAAGGGAGATCTGGAGCAGGCCAGATTTGAGAGGACATGTGGCGAGAGGGAGCTACGGGAGACGAAGGTCAAATACCAGACAGAATTCACCGAACGGCAGTCCGTGCAAGCAAC
This sequence comes from Ceriporiopsis andreanae CBS 279.92, assembly GCA_001969225.1. Classification (NCBI taxonomy): domain Eukaryota; kingdom Fungi; phylum Basidiomycota; class Agaricomycetes; order Polyporales; family Meruliaceae; genus Ceriporiopsis; species Ceriporiopsis andreanae. The sequence continues at coordinate 1,051 of ALYI01004242.1, read as the reverse complement.
TGTCGAGGCAAGTCTCACCGAGCTGGAACGAACGCAGAGAGACCTTCAGTCCGAACGCGAACAACGGCATCGTCAGGGCGCCGAACTGGAGTTTGAGCGTGAACGGCGGAGACAAGCAGAAGCTTCTTTGAAGGAGTCTAAGCGGAAATTTGATGAAGGCATCAAGGCGCGGGAAGCGGCGGAGGCGGCATCACAAGAGAGGGAGGAAGAAATACGTCGGCAAATGGAGGAGAAGCGAGGGTTGCACGCACTACTGAATGAGGAACGGCGAGGTCGTCAAGCTGATATCGATGGTGAGTTCTCCGCAATCTCTTTCGAGATTATCATGTATACTTTGTCACGGCAGAGCTCAGCCGGCATGCGATCAACGCCGAAGAACGCGTCCAGGAGCGAGATGCTGCGTGTGAAGAACTGCGCCTCAGGCTGCAAGAACTCGAACGGCAACTTTCGACGTTGGTTGCCACGACATCACAGCAGGAGAGACTTCCGATTCGACGCGAATCCCAGTGCTCCTCCGAGTCCCCAGGCAGTATCATGACAGGCTCGGACATGGACTATGTAAAGTCGGAGACAGACGAGTCTCCGCTGCCACAAGGGCGCCGGGAGCTCAAGGCGCAGACATCACCGCTTGGAGATGTGACTCTAAAAGAGCTCGGTGTTGCCCCGGAATTGGTTACCCAGGTTTTGTGCGCTTTGGACACAGTGTCCAAGCTCACGGAGAGAGTATGCGCTGCATCATGAAGATCAGAATTCTCGGATGCCAATGACAGGTGTATAACACCTATCTGTATTCTACACTAGTACGCTATACCACGGAATATCATGAGGACAGTGGTGCGTTGGAGACTCGCCACAGCGTGAGTTAAACGGGGCAATTTGTTCACCGATCTGCAAATTAGCGTCCCGTCTACAGTCCTGGGACACGCGGCGGAGAACTCTTAAGACTAGTGATGGGCATGGCCCGGCCTCAGGCCAACAAGCCGGCCAAGCCGGGCCCCCGTAGGCCGGGCCAAGCCGGGCCAACTCACCCTGGCTTGCGAGGGCCTGTGGC
>ALYI01004241.1:0-25252 GCA_001969225.1 Ceriporiopsis andreanae CBS 279.92 | reverse complement strand
TCTACAATACCGACGGCAGGGCAGCCGAAGGCGCTGACAGAGAGCAACTGGCTCATGGCAGCAGCGGCCGTAATCGCGAAGATAGAGAATTGCATCTGTGTATGAAGCCGTCGATCCAGTCAGTCCAAGATGCAGAAGGAGCTGTGTAATACAACTCACGCTGGAGGGTAGGCGATAGGGGAGGGAGCTGATTGTGACTGTAGCAAACAGCTGGAGGCTGGTTTAAGAGCAAGTCAGTCGAGGCTGTACCACCACTGAGATCAAAAGTGTGCTGAACAGCACGCGCGATGGATGGCATATGGAAGGCAGTTGCTGCAATTCATCGGACAAAAGTGTGGAGAACACCATCATGCCGTACCCATCCATCACGCGATGCCGCACCCTCGACGGTTAGAGTGCGCTGGTAGTGAAACACAGCACCACGATGGGGAGTACAGCTGACAAGAAAGCAGGCCTCAACTGACGCTGTACCGCCCAATAGCTGGGCATGCTGATGGTGTCTACTAGACTCGTGGCGCGTGTCTGTGATGGCGGTGATCATAGTCCGACGATGGGGAGGAAGGAAAAGAGACGGTGTGCAGTTCTATCCTCCGAAGTCGGCGGAAATGAGCTTGGCCATCACGGCGGCGAAGCATTGTTCGGTGAGTAGAGACCTTCACTCCGTCGCACGACGGAGCGAGGGCCCCTGGCGAACTTCTTCTATTGCATAGCTGCAGCAGCGGCTACGACAGACTGTCCGTACACGCCTTCGCGTTCTGCACACGACTTATGCTTGGCATGCACGCTCTCGATTCAGGGTGACGGCATACGGCGACCGTCGTTTGAACTAACCGTCGATGCTTGCAGAGTCCAATCCGTTAGCCGAGCTCAAATCGTCTAGACCTCGGACATTTGGGCCCTTCAGGTGAGTGTACGGCTCAAAAGTGGTCACTCACTGCTGGCAGACCGCGCCACAATGACGATCGGAGTCTATTCGCGTCGCGTCGGCCTATCCCTCTGCTGAGCCTCCCGGCCAGCCAAGCCATGAGTCCCTCGTCCGATATAAATGGAGGCGCGACGCTCTCGCTCACCAATTAAAACAGACTTCCACATCATCAGCTCTACATAACCTCGCTGTTGTTCAACCATCGTGAGTACCTTGCATCGCATCTCGCACCCCACCCGCTAGCTCTTACACGATGTTCTGCACTCTAGATGCAATTCTCTACGCTTGCTGTCATCGCTGCTGCTGCCATGGCTCAGCTCGTCGTGTCCGTTAATGCCTTCACATGCCCCGACATTGGCATCCAAGACTTCGGCAACCAGCATTGTGCGTCTTTCTAGTCTCTCGCGCCTCAGTGCGTGGACGTGACTGACGCCGATCACTACCACAACAGACGAAGTCTTGGACAGTGCCTGCAACGTTATCGAGGTCATTGACATGCCCGGACAGGACGTGTGTCACAATGGTCAATTCACCTGCACGGACCCGCCAAATGTTTACATCACGAGCGCGAACATTGATGGCCGATGGTAAGTCATATTCTGAGTACGCACTAATCGGTTTTTGACGGTTACCGAACTCGTGCTAGGAGGCCCTGTTCGCATTTCGTCGACGGCCGGGCCTGCAACGGACGCCAAATGGATGTCTGCGTGAGTGGATGTCTGTTATTGTCAGCACTTCTGAACATTGAAATCTATTACTCATTTGACAGTGCGGAAATGAGGGCAATTGAGCCGATGTAAACGTCTTTCCTACCCGCATGTATCGGAGTCGTATTTCTTGGACAATTGTTTGCCCACACATAATATACAGTCTCACCACCTCGTTCATGTCCTGCACCCTTCGCGTGTGTAGATTCTTCGTGCGTCTTGTTGATGCCGCCAACGTCCTTGTGTGTCGTGGCAATCCCTAGAGTCAGCTCTCCTAAACATTGTCCCTTGGTGGCGCCACGGCTTACTGGCGCCGTTGGGCTGTGGGGACTGTCCGTGAGTACTTGAGTGTCGAGTTCATGCTACGACTCCATTGCGATATCGGCAGAGCTTGACGAAGCTAGGTTGATGAGTGTGATGGTTTCGCCTTTTCGCTCCTAATCAAGGGCCATAATCAATCCTCGAGTTCGACCTCGTTCGTCTTCACGCGCCGAGTTGTGAACGTTTGAACGACGGCGTCGCGTTGCCGCCGATGCGCATGATCGATATTGCTTTCTTGTACGCGAGAGCAAGGTTTACCCGCGCCTCGCCGATGACCTCCAGTATAGAGAGAGGATCCGATGACGCAGTGCTGTATTTCCGCTCAGCGACAATGCTCACAAAAGCATCTAGGACCGCGCGCCTAGCACAATATTAATCCAGGAGGCTGCAGGGATCATCATCGATGCAAAAGGTCGCCCTCTCGACTTTGGCTCGGGGAGATCGTTGGAAGCTGATTCTGGGACGATCGCTGCACCGAAGAGACGGTGAACGAGGCGTGCGCATATCGTCTTGGCTGACCACATTTGTAGAGTAGCATCTAGCGCCAGGTGTTTCCTACGCCTTGCGTCGCCCCCCCCTCGTGTGGCAGGTCTGTCTCTCTCGTCCTCATCTTCCGTGTGCCGTGCTAGCAGTCGTATACAACGAAGTCCCGCCGTCTTCACAATTCCAGACCATGTTATCTGACATTACATATGCTGATGTACTGCCTATGGCGTCGGATCTGTCAACTGCTATCACCGCTCAACTGCAACGGGTGGTGCTGCAGCCGCAGCTCTACGTGCCTTTCGCCACGCCATAACCTCTCGTAGCACGGATGCAACGAGCGGCGCGGCGACAGATGCGAATAGAGGCGTGTAGACGGCGTATTTGTGCTCCGCCGGGAAGTACAGCAGTGCCAGCATGCCAGGGTTGAAGAACGCGCGTGATGCAAGTGTAAGCGCTTCGCTCGAATATTTGAGGGCAGACATGGACGAGGAGCTCGCAGTTGCCAGTGCCTGCGCGCAGTCAGCGACTGGGGTATTCAAAAGATACACACGTACATTGTTCAACGCTGTCAGCGCATCCTGCACGTCACCTCGAACGTCCTGCCCCACAGGCATGTTTTCAATCTGGTTGACCAAAGCGACGATGCTCGTCAAAGTATCCCTTGCGCTTCCCATGCTTTCTCGCGCGCGCTGCCGTACTAGAGCGTCGAGTTGCCAATCCGAGAACGGTGCAGAAGTGTCAGATACGATATGCGGCGGGAGTGTAGGTACACCTAGAAGGGAAAGAAGCTGGTGCTGGAATGTTGTGAAGGGCTCACGCAGCGCAGCAGTCGAAAGATGCGGCGTGGGTTTATTAGCAATGACGATGCCGCCCCACTGAGGAAGAATGAAGGCGTCTGACGACGTGGGGGTACCATCGTGGGAGAGGATGAAGAGTGGCTTGTTGTCGGATGATGGAACAAATAAGACGAAATGAAGGACCGGGTCGTTCGAAACGCTCGAAGCTTGTGTGTTGTCAATAGCCACTCTATTCATCAGGAGGTGAACTCTTACATAACGTCCACTCTGCGGAATTTATGAAGACGGTGAGGTCTTCCTGAGTCAAGCCGTGTGCAACTTGACCGTCGACTTCTATATCGCGCGGCTGGAATGCTAATGGTGCATGGTATTGTACTTGACTTTCTATGGTGAAGTTGTGCAGCGCCGTGAGGCGAGCGAGGCTTGATTCTAGGTATTCTGCGACCAGAGACGCGTTTGTTTGGCCCAAGATCGGAAGTGGCAGAGGAGACGCACCATGCACAGAGCTCTCCAGTTCCCATGATAATGCCGCGTGTCCAGACGCAGCATCTTCGTTCAGCAATGTGAAAGCCAGTCTGAAGTGCGGTGAATACTTGACGACGCGGTGGATCTCACTCGCTGTCCGTGAGCCATGCGGGGCAATGAGTCTTGTGAGGGTTTCTGCCAATAAACTTGACGAGACTGGGGCGCATCAGGCGATCAGGCGACGCACAAGGATGCCCCGAAGACAGCAGCTCACGTGGGGTGCCCGCAAGAAGTTCTCTGTCGCGAATGATCCACTTGTCATCGTTCGTGTTGAGAGAAACTTTGTACGTGCCGGGACTGGCGGCAGACTTCAGCCTCGGTCACCAATGATTAGACGTGGAAGACGGGTAGACACTGACTGTGGTCCAATCAGGAGACAAATCCAACTCCAGACCTTGACTGCCAGCAATATCTCGCAGTCTCGTCGATAATTCCGCGTTTAAAGAATCCCCATGGTGGACCGCGACCTCACCGAGGTTAACATGGACCGGGAAACGAAGCTAGGCAATGTCAGAGATCTGCGCGGTCGCACGGTGTAGCAAAACGCACCTCCTTTCCATCCAACGCCTTTACACGAGACTCTGGAAGACCAAGCCTGTCTATGCTGGTAGTCTTCCACCACAAGGGTATAGCAAGAATGACGACGACCCAATACGAGGCGATGATCCGCCTCCTACTCCACACAGACTCAAACGGGAGCTTTTCTAGTGCTGTCGCGTCGTCTCGTGGTTCAGCCATAGTGCATCAAAGGCTAGAGTAGAATTAAGGAAGATGTGTGAGTCGCCAGGTCAACGTTGTGCTCGCCGTTCACGACAAGGAGATCGAGCGCCTACTTGGCCTCCCCTCGGGTTTTTCCGAAACGGAGAGTAAATCGAGTGAGATCCGCCCGAGATGTAAGCAAAGGAGGCGGTCGGAGTCTGAAGCACAGGATGGCACGCCACCGTACTGTGGCAGGGCCTCAAGCGATTTGAACCTGAAGACTATCACCACGACGTTCAGCCAAAGCCCTGTCTCCAGGCCACAGAAAGTATTCTATTGTTGTATTATACACCGCCTAATCGCTCAGAAGGCCACCACCTCCCTTCGGCCATTCTGGATAGACTCACTCTCTAACTTATTGCACCTCTTCCCTTCCTCGCTCTCAACCTGCATTAGCAGCACGCTGGCTCTCGCACACTTTTCATGTCGGCCATAAATGATATCAGATATGCTGGAAATGCACCTCTGAACTTTGATGTGAGTGGCAATCGCGGTACTCTGGGTCTACATACCTAACTCGTTCATCCCTAGCGGCCACAACCAATTCAAGAGCGCAGACACAGCACGTCTCCGGGCTCCTCTAGCAATTACCCTGCATACGACAGATATGTTCCAACACGCCCCGTGCCACCATATCGCGATGGTTATGGACCAAACTATCGCGCCGACTCATGGAGGCCCGACCCGCCATATTTCGATGATCGCTATAACGAGCCGCCCTCTCCCGAACGCTACCCGCACCCCAGAAATGGAGAGCAAGACCCTTGGATTCGACCAGCATGGCGTTCTCCTGAGATGGAGCCGTGGATGGATAGGCGACCTCCACCACCCCCGCCCCCGCCGCCGTACGAGAACGGATGGCCGCGGCCACGGCGGGATACGATGGCGGCGCCCATGTTCGAGCCCTCTGAGAACTGGAAACAGTCTCATGGATTATCTGCAGAATTCCAAGCAGGGTGAGCTATGTTGTTCTTGTTGAGACTGAGTCTTACTCTCGTCGCTCCTAGACCGAGTCAAGAGCGCGACTACGACAGGTATCCGGACATGCCACCTCGGGACCAATCTCCAGATCACGCTACCCGTGGCAACTTTTCGCCTGCATATGCAGCAGGAGACCGTTTTCGACGGTATCCTCCTCCAGACGAATACCGTGAGCCCTCTCCGTACTCACACAACCGATCAGATTCTTGGCGCCCGTTTGCGGAACGTGGACCATGGAACAACTCTTACTATCCGCCAGATGAGTACGCGAGTGGGTTTGAACCTAGCATCGGTCCTCCACAGAGCAAGAGACGATTCAACAATCGAACCCGTCGCAAGCAAAGATCCATCAGTGGGGGGTCATTTCGCGACGGAACCCAGTCTCCTATTCGGACGCGAACCAACCTTCCAGACCGTCAACAATCAAGTCCACGATTCGGCGCCGAGTTTTCTCCTCGTGCGATGAACGCAAAGCAGCCAGATTCACATCCCGTCTCTCCTTTCTCACATAGCCAGACACGGTCGCGTTCCTCGTCGCGTTCGTCACGGTCTGCGAACATGCGCATGCGAGATATGGATCACGGTCTCCCTTCTCAACACAAACCGTCTGTGCAGTTTGCAGATAAGCCCGAAATACTGGAAGCTAGAGAGGTTACTTTCTCGCCGAGTAAACAAGAAGTAGCGCCACTAGATGCGAATAGCGCAGAAAATGACGCACACGAGATTGAGGATGCCCATGAAGTCGCCGAGGCTGCTCAAGGTACGGCTGGCTCAGTTATGTAAGACAGTGCACCTAACTGATATACGTCTGACGAAGGACATATTTCGCGATCGGAGTCGGCAGACTCCACAGACTCAATACCGGGGCTCAATTCCACCCATGCTGCTGTCATGGAGGCGGCAGGTCTGCCTGAGACTCATGCCCAACGCGAACAACCGATGTCACCTGTGATGCCAGTGGTACCGAACGCGACGAGCGTGTCTACACCCCAACCACCAGAAGTCGTTCAGTCGCGAGAAATGTCCCCAGAACCAGACATACCTCTTGCAGCACAGCATAGAAAGTCCAGTGCGGCCACATCACCGATAGTTCCAACGCCGCTAACTATCAAGACGGACAATCTAGATGAGCATCATTCTAGGGCAGATACTCCGGTGGAGGAGCCTATCCCTCTGTCAGAAGCATTACGCATGGTGGTCGCTATGCGGCTGCAGCTCGATCACCAGACACAAGAACAACGCGTAGACCCTGTGCTTCGTGACAATTTGACGAAAGCGCTGCCACTTCCGCCGCCGTCGGCCACTGCGGCACCAGAGGTTGTAGTTGGGGAAGTCACCGGCGGTAAACCGTTGAAAACCCGCGAGGCTGCATTCGCCGTCGCTAAGCCTTCCCTCGAAATCCGCTTTGCGCAGCGACAGGCAGATCTCAGCGAGAAGGTAGAGAGGCTGAAGGTAGAGTATCTCTCTCTGCACGAGCAATGGCTGGTTCAGTGCGGGCGCCTCGACGACGTGGCTCGCGCCGTCGCGCTGCAAGAGGCAGCAGCTACTGCTGGACGAACCACCCGCCGTTCCGCAGCTTCGATGGGCGACGCTGTGCGGTCAGACCTGGAAATGGAACAGATCATCGCGAGCCTTGGTAACGAGGAGCTGACGGACGCCAACCATCTCGGTGCACGCAACGCTGCGAAGATTCCCGACATGATCACGGTCACCACCGGCGAGATTGAGTATCGCTACGACGATACTAACAACGAAGTCGAGAACCCTTCTGAGTTCTATGTTCCGCATACGCGTGTCGAGGACTGGGCGGACGAGGAGATCACGACTCTCGTCGAGAAGTTTGCCGAGTTTCCCAAGCAGTTCGGTATCATTGCGGACTACCTACCTAACAAGACATCAGCGGAATGTGTCGCCTTCTACTATCTGCACAAGCACAAGCACATCGACTTCCGGAAAGTGGTGGCGCGTCGTGCTGCTTCCAGGCGAAAGCGTGGCGGGAGGAAGCAGAAGAGCAATGCGCTGCTTGCAGATATTATGAAGCACGACGAGGAGGTCAACGCTCATACGGGGTCTGGCAAGCGCAGACGGACGGTGCCGCTGCCTGGCGAGCAGAAGCGGAGTCGGCGCGGTGCGGCAACGCACGCTACACAGACGCCCACAGACACGCCTACGCCTGAGCCAGATGCAGAACCCCGCAAACGCAAAAGACGTGCTGCAACAAAAACAACTGTTTTTGCCGGGCAGGAAGATCACGACGATGTGCGTTTCTGAGAATGCTCAAGAGTAAATCATACTAAGTTGTACTCGTATCAGGGCGCTGAAAAGCCGGCGAAGCGCACGCGTCGGACACGGAAGCCTAGGACCTCGTCAGCGACTCCAGCGACAACGCCGCTTGTCCCAGAAGACGGTCCAAGTACCAGCGTCATCGCGACCAGGTTCATCGATCAGACAGAGCTATCTCAGCGAAGGAAGACGGCGACCGTGACGTGGTCAGATGACGATAAAGGTCAGCTCTAACGTCTTAGAGACAATGCATCGTCCTCATGTGCTGTATCTCGTAGCTGTTTTCTTGAGTCTGCTTGCTCAGTATGGTGACGACTTCAAACGCATCGCTGCTTCCATGCCAAACAAGGTCGGTACATCAGGCAGTCAAGATATATGCTCTATACTTATAATCCTAAAGACGACGATCCAGGTCAGCACGTTCTACAAGGCGAATTCCGCCGCGCTGGATCTCGAGACGATTGTTCGGGGGGCGCCCAAACGCTCACCATCACCAGAACAGCTATCTGAGAACTGGGAAGAGCCAGCTCCGCCTCGTTCTGGTACCGCTACCCCAAGCATCAGTAGCGTCTCTACCCCCGCAGAGCCATATACACCTGGGATGACCTTCGCTTCATACCCTTTCGACTCTCGTTACCGCAGTGTTCCGATGCAGCCGCCCTCCTACGGGACCTACAGTACCTCGTACGCAAACGTCACGCCTGGGACCTCTCCAGGCCAGACTCAATTCTACTCGGCGACGTCGGAAACGATGCGCGCACAATACGGCGGACATGTCGATCCTCGCACGCGCGGTTTCATACCATTACAGACGCGCAGTGATCAGTATTTAGCGACAGGACTGGCGGACCGGTTTAGCGGAGAGGGCGGCACGCCGATCTTAGGCCTCAGCACACGGCCGAGTCTGTTCGGCCAAATGTCATACCAAGCACCGACGTCTGCGCCGGCGACGCTCAGGACGACGTTCCAGTCCAACTTCCCCTATTCGAGCCTTTCACCCGCGAGCTTCGCTGCGCGAAATTCCGCTGGGCGTCTCTCGCGCCTCGCGCGGGTGGCGGACGAGAGCTCGGCAGACAGCTTGGATGTTCCGTCCAGGCCGACGAGCGCGAGCATGGCGTTCGACACATCATCGCCGTTCGTGCCTTCTCCGCAAGTATGGACACATGCGCCTTTGCAGACGACCGACGATCTGGCAGCGTACTTGGATCATCGCACGAAGTTGGCGGGGCAGCAGTCATGATACGTCTGGGACGATGAGTTCGTTATGTAGCCTAATTTGTCGATGTTATGTTTTACTCCATGTTATCGGACGCTCTTCTTGAAACTCTGGTTCAGTGCACTGCATTATGCTCGTGGGGTGAAAGCAAGCGGGGCAACTTACACTTATCGTCGACCTTCTACCATGATGATATGGTAGCCGAAGTTTGTTTTGACTAAAGGCGAGGGTACTGGTTTGTCCACGGAGGACGGCTCTAATGCGAAAGCTGCATCTTGGAACGGACCCTGTGAACGCAGTCAAAGACACGCCAATGTGGGGTACAGAGATCTCTCATACCACCATGGAACCTCGTGTCATCCAACCGAGGCTTCCGCCCGCTGGAAGACGCTACTGTGAACGGTCTCATCATACAGGGTTCGACATCAAATGCTCACATTTCGCCTTGTCTTCGGAGTACTCTTGAGCAACTTTGTCGAATCGCTGCCCCTCCTGTAGAAGATATAGTGCGTGTTGTGTTTTCGCGCTATGAGACACATATGTGAAGGGCGATCGTTGTGAACGAACCTGTATCTTCTGTAATGCCTCCGTCGCTTTGGAATGTTTCTCACACAGTATGTGGCGGACATTGATCGCGGTAGCAGGCTTCAGGCCGCCCTTGCCCTGGTCATCCAAGATCGACATCGAGCTCGATACATCAAGTTATAATCCACCACCACCAAGCGCACCTTTGCAGGTTTATCGGCAGACTCGTCTGCTTTCGCAGCCCCCTTATTCTTCTTACTGTCTGCGCCTTTGCCCTTCGCCATGGTGGTGCGGAACTAACCTTCGCAGACGCGCAGGCGATCCTTTGCATCACCGGTTTCGACTCCGCAATCCTACCGAGACCACCGGGCAGCGATACAACAACTTCAGATATCGGTTTCCATCGCTCGAAGGATGTAAGTAAATAGACTAGAAAATGCTAGCTACTAAGCAGCCACCGTGCAATTCATGCCTGCTGAATATGATACTGTTACAGCGTCGTTCGTTCGTTAAGTCATACATTACTATACAATCCAGACCTCCACTGTTCCTTATTCCTTGCCTTGAGTCGCTTCATTCCTGATATACTGTACACGAGATTTCTCCACCTTCTGGCGTAGTAAATTGTCCCCTTTGCAAAGACAAAATCATTGCTTGCGGTCCGTCAAGGGAACGTACTGCTCGCCCACAAGTCAGCGAAAATCGATGCACTACGCGCAACAGAGTACGAACCATGACGTTGAATAGCTCCTTTGTCGTAACCTTTCCGTGCTCGTCCTTGTCCACCTGTAGGATTGCCTGATTGATCGTGCCGACGGGGATGAACATCCGCCCGGGGCTCTTGAGCTGATCGACGAGCGCGTCGGGCAGCGTTGGCGCCGCCGCGCCGACGTGAATGGCGTCGAAGGGGGCTGCATACTCTCATATGAGTATCATGCTGAGGGAAACACACTGCATGACATGCAACTCACCATCTACGAGGTGACCTGAATCAGGGGCCTAGTTGAGCATACTGACGCGCAAAAGCAATACGAGGGGAGAGCTCGCCTTTCCGCCCGTCTCCATCGACCATGACAATGCGGCCGTCGCTGACCGCATCTCCGAGCCCATCGCGTTTCAAATTCGATATTGACCAGTCGACGAGCTGGGGAATGTGCTCGATGCCGACTACCTTCCCCGCCGGTTGCGTCTTCGAAGGAGAGACCATGTGGTGGAACAGCGCGACGAGGTAACCCGAGCCCGAACCGACGTCGAGCACGCGAGCTCCCGGGTGAAGGAAGGGAGAGAGGTTCTGCATCGCGTGTGCGTGCTGCAAAGATAGTTTAGAGCGTACGACCGGCAGGAGAGCGACTGGAGACGCACCATATGCGGAGCAGATATCGTCGCGTCGTAACCAATGTACCTAGGCGGGCTTCAGAGGGTGTTCGGATGGCACAAACCCCGCTAAGGCTCACTGGGGCGAGTCTTCATACGCGGCGCTCTTGTCTACGACATAATTGGCACGATCGACCTTGAGCATCGTCTGTGTCTTCTCGTCAGCCACGGACTCGTGTAGAACGATATGGCGAGGCATAAAACACGGAAGAAACGCACCCTGCGGACATCGTCACTTTCAATGATCCCGTTCCGTGCGAGGTTGTTAACGAGCTCCTCGCTCGTGCTCCCGCTTGACCGCCAAGCCATGCCGCGGCACGCGAACGCTCGAATCGAGAGTGACTTTGAGAGAAAAGACCCAATACTGGCCAAGTTGTTCGCTGTGAGGAGTGGATGTGAAGATGCTAGTCAGTGGTCAGAACAAAGAGAGAGATCTTGGGCTGGATGAGATATAGGAGGATGCGCCGCCCAGCCTGACGTCAAGAGCGACTAGACTGCGCTGGTCGCCTGTAGGATGATCCAAAGTAGACTGCGGGAACCAGACCGAGAGCCAGTGTTCAGGCAGAGGGTGACTATACGATTGAAAACATGGGTTTACAGCCTCGAAGGGTTGCAGACTGTCGACGGCGGCGAGCAAGCGAGCCTCAAGCCAAGACGGTACGTATAGACGCCTTGACGCTGATAAGCGCCCGAGGGTAAATCCCTCCCGGATCCCTCCCACTGCCCGAATACCTGCTGTAGCGAGCTTGGGAGCCGTGCCACAGAACTTAGGCGAGTAACCGGTTTAGAAACCAAAATTGTTTGTCATGATGTATCAATAATCCACCAAATTCAGGTATAGCGGTGTGAGGGGATATCCAAGCAGATCAAAGTAGATAAGGATAAATGAGGTTCCAAGAAATGAGTAGCACTGTGTGCTGAGCTTCAATGCGGCGGCATCAACGCATAACAGCTTGCCCAGCCGGTTCCATGCACAAAGGTGCTGAGGTCGAGCTCCACTGGTGAGCCCAGCTGCATCAATAGATGCCGTCTGGGGAGAAGGTGGTCTTTCCGCAGGTGCGCAGGTATCCAGAAGAGGAGCCGGTCTTGGTTGCCGACATTAGCCACGACGAAGCCGTTGTTATCCAGCCGAATGTGGTCACGTATGTCGCCGTCTGGCAACTTCTCTGGCGCAAAAAGGACATCGGTGGTCGTCATTGCGTGCGCCGCATTGGATGAAAAGAGAAGCGGGCCCTGGTAGTCTGTCATGCAAGGAATAAAGGCGCGTCAGGTCACAAATGGATATCGATAAATGGACGCGACACGCACTCGCAGCTAGGCTTTCCGGCGACACATCCCAGATACGCACAAGCCCGCTTTGCAGACCAGACGCCAGCTTCGTCCCGTCCGACGAGAACGCCACAGAGAGCACCTTATCGCCGGATTGGATGGGGAGACACAACACTCCTCCCGACTCGAGGTCCCAGATCATGATTGTTGTGTCGTCTGAGCCCGACGCTACACGACCGAACCGAGGGCAAAACGCCGCCGCTCTGACGCGCAATTTGTGGCCTTCGTACAGATGTAACCGCGTGCCTTCCAAATCCCATACGGACACGCTTCCGCTCTCGTGGCCGGTCACAATTTTGCTCCCATCGGGCGAGAAGGCAATCGACGTCGGGTGCCCCTGTGCCGACCACGCGGGGCGTACCGCCTCCTGCGAGCCGACGTCCCACAAGAGGATATGGTCATCGTCAAACGACGCGCGCACCGCGATGCTCCGGTCTGGCGAGAACGCGAGGTAGTTCCTGTCCGAGTCTACCACCTTGCCATACTCAAACTTGCCCCCCACCTGCACATTGCCGCTGTCCACGTCCCACACTAGCAGCTCGGACTCGGAGCAGGAGAGCAAACGTTTGCCATCTAGTGCGACCGATCTGACGGTGGTTTCGTGGCCAACCAGGGGGTTTTGGAGGAGCTCTCCGGTGGCGATGTCCCACAGACAGACCGTGCGATCCTGTGAGCCAGAGATAATCGTGCCGCCGTCGGCTGAGACAGCGACAGCAGTGACCCAGTCTGCATGCCCGACCAGAGGCCCTCCGATTGCTTTACCCGTGCGCGCATCCCATACCCGAATCGTGTTGTCGTCCGACCCGGAAACGACTTGTGGGCCCTGAGTCGAAAATGCAAGACACGTTACCCAATTTGTGTGGTGCGGCGCATTATCCTCGCCGGCGGACGCATCCCAGATTGTGATGACCTCTGCGTTTGCGTGCGAGTTCTTCGAGGCCGTGACGATGTACGCGCCGTCGGGAGAATACGCCACCGAGCGGGAATTGATGTTACCAAGGAGCTGGCCGTGCACGGATGCGTCACTGCCCACTGACCATAGCCTGAGCGTCTGGTCTTGCGAGACCGCAACGACACGAGACGCGTCAGGTGAGAATGTGACTCCATTCACCCAATCAATCGGCCCTTCAAATGGTTCGCCTACGGGCTCTCGTGTCTTCGCGTTCCACACGCGGACGGTCCTGTCAACAGAACCGGATGCAACCAGCGTGCTGTCGTGTGAGAACGCCACGGATCTGACCCAGGCAGTGTGGCCCGCCAGGACGCCAACAGGGACACCATCGATGGCGCGCCACAACGTGATATCGTTGTTTGAGCCCGCAGCGGCGATGAAGGCGCCATCGGGCGAGTAGGCGACTGAGAAGACGGCGATTGGGAAGTCGGTGCACCAGATCTGTGCATGCGTGACAATGTCCCACGCACGAACTGTGCCGTCCCACGAACCTGACACGATCCGTGTACCGTCGCTACACCATGCAATGGACGAGACGACTTGTTTGTGCCCCGTCAATGGGTCACCCTGTGGCTTTCGCGTCTTCACATTCCACAGTCTGATCGTCTTGTCGTCCGCACAGGAGGCGAGGGTCGTGCCGTCCGCCGAGAACTCCAAGCATCTGATCTTTGCCTCGTTGCCACGAAAAGGGTCGCCGACCCGCTCGCCCGTATGGATGTTGAAAACAAGGATGTCGTGTGCGGAGCTCGCTGCGATGAGCACGCCGCCCGGCGAGATCGCAATTTGCGACGCACTGGTGCAGGGGATCGTGTTGCGCACGGTCGGTGCACGCAGCACCGTTGCGGCGTCGACAACCTTGAGTAGATGGGGAAAGTGTGGGTAATAATACTGAGTGATGCCAGATATCGACGGTACAAACGATAAAGCGGAGAGGTATATGTGAGGGGCGGAGAGTGACCCCACCGGGGCGCAGAGCTGGACGAAGTCGCGCACATCTTTAGCAAAATCTGATGGCAGAATCTGTGCAATTGCTTGGCCAAATTCTTTATCCTGTTAGACGAAGCATATTAGCGGTTGTGGCATGTTTTTCATGACAAGACATCACCGTACGATTAAATGGCTGACTAACATCGACACCGAAGGCAGCGCGGTGGACATTTTGCCGAGTATACTGAGGACTTCAAGCCAGAATAGCAGCTTCTCAGTTAGAAATATCTTGAAAGCGTCCTGAAGTTCCCTATCTTGATAAAGGGCTGCCGCGTCATCGACGTGCTTGAGATGCTCCGCCCAGAAGCGGCACGCGTACGAGCACTCTGGTAGGACGTTCTGCTCTACACGCGCCGCGAGATCGATGATGTCCTTGTTCAAGATGTAGGAAGACTCGAGCTTGCAGATGTTGAAGCAGAGTTGTTTCTGCATTACGCGGAGACATGCGAGCACGAGGCGCTTTTCAGCGGCAGCGACGTCGACGAAGAACTCTTTACTTCGAGCCGAGTCCGTCAGGAAGTCGCGGAACGAGGTATGGGAGGGCTGGATATTCTTCGTCGAATCGTCGACGCCGTCCAAGAGCGACCGTGTTCCTCCTAGCACTCCATTCAGGACTTCGGCTTCCCCGTCTGCAGCGACGGCGGCCCACAGCTCCTTGAGTGTGCTCGTGGAGACGGGCTCATGCAAAGCGAGGACAAAGGCCATTACGGATCTGAAGCCAGGTCTGGATTCTGCGTCGAAATTATCCTCCAAAACGCCCGTGTACAGGGTGTCAAGAAGCCCTGCCGGGTGATCATCCGCGCCCGAGCCCATAATCCGCTCGTATCTCTTCCTCGGGGGCGAGCCTCTTGCGTTCACTATTTCGCTACAGGCAACAGAGGCCCACTGGAACAAGCCTTGACTCTTCGTCGCTATCTGGCGGCAGCATTCGTCATCAATGCCGGCCAGCGGCTTTCGGGGTCGTTGGAGAAGGCGGTCTTGGACGTACAGAAGGATGTCGTTGTTGGCAGAATCGGACGGGATTTCGTTCATGTCCTTGCGGAGCACGGCCGCACAAGCCTTGGTACCTTCCACAATGTTGTCCTCGGGGCGGGACGTGACGATGAAGCGAATGTTGGGAGGGAGCGCTGGAGAGAGGTCTGTAATTACACCAATGAGCTCGTCTAGTTTTTCCGTCCCCGAGTACGAGCCATCACTGGCTTCGTCGATGGCGTCAATGACGATGACTATCGGCCCAGTGATCGTCAAGCCCTTCAGGGCCTCCACCAAGAACTGCTTGAACTGTTTCTTGAGGTCGGTTACGGCGATCAACTCTTGGTTGCGAGAGATGATGTCGGCGAGGGCCTTCTGTATGGGGACACCGAGACCTGCGACCAGACGAGCAATGTGGGGGAAAAGCTGGTCCACACGGCGAGTCTTATTTTGACGATCGAAAGCAAATGATGCTCCCAGTCGTTTTATGACATCGAAACGGCTCGCGATCGTGTGAGCAATGGTTGACTTTCCGCTGCCGGCAAGGCCAGTGATCAACAAAACACGTTGAGACTGACTGTCCTGAGGAATGTTGTTGATCCACTCCGTGATTTCCGACAACATCCCCGTCCGGGTTCCAGGAAGACAATACTTGGTACTGTCGGATTCTACAATGAGCGATGCGCCGTCTGCGAGCGGAAGCTTCCCGAGGTCCAATTGATAATCTGGTAAGATAGAATATGAGTGAGACGGAACGACGTGTTATGACCATATTGCACAGCATACGTATATCTTTGACTTCATCTAGAATGACTGTTGTCATCAAGTACGTCCCTTCGAAGACGTTCCTCTCAAACTCCTTCTCCATGTCTGCAAACGTCTTCGTGTAAGCAGTGATCTTATCGCTCGCGCTTTTGACAAGGTTTTGAACCAAACGCCTCGCTGCAATCAACGCAAAACAGATCAGCGTGCTGCGGGAGGAATGAATGTGTGGCGCATACCGAAAGAAGGAAGACAGTAATCTTGGATGAAGTACGAGCAATCCATCGTCTGTTTGGCCACGCCCAGAAGTACATCTTCGCTGACATCCAAGACCTCGGAGCCCGAGGCACCCATACGCTTTCGAAAGTTCTTGATCCGCGTGTATAATGCATTCATAGTGTTGAACAGGTCTCGGACACTAATGTCCAGCTTCTTCTGACGATCATAAACCTAGAACAGGCTCGTGAGTCAAGAGCCTCAGGGAGATCCAACGATAACGACATACCTTATAAGCGAGCGAGATGATTTCCCAGGCAGCTTGGGCATATGGATGGACCTGATGAACGTCAGCTGCCTGCACGCTCGATCGTCACAAGCACGCGCCTTTGAAAACGTCTCCACCAGGTCGACAAATGTCTTCATGTTGTCGACAAGGGGTGATACCACAGCCTCGACACTCTCCGACGCGGCACCGAGCGTATCCAAACCTTTTTCAACGCTCGTTACATCATCGGCAGTTTCCTGTATCATCTCCAAGCCTTTATCAACGCCTTCCACGAGCTTCGCCCCATTCTGTAATATAACACCTGGCGTTTTCATGTCTTTGACGGCAGTGCCGGCTGGGGCCGTCAGGTCCTCGGAATCCGGCTTAATGTCCACGGTGAACTCTAGCTGTCCCAAAGCCAAGCCCTTCTTCGTTGTTGACATGATGTTCTCTTGGAACATCTTCAAATCGCCTGCTCGGTCGTTTAGCCTCGCAAAATTGAGCGGGCGCAAGTGCGTTTCGTACCGTTCGCCGAGAGCAACACCATATGTGTGACACGACCGACAATACGGTCGCCCCGTAGCCGCGATTCGTGGACCTCCAGCACCAGTTTCGGTTCAGCTTCGCTAGACATGCTGGCGTGCAAGCTCGTGAATTTTGTGTCTCGATCGTGTGAAAGTCAAAGACCCTTACAGTTGGAACGACTGAGCCCAGCGCGGACTATGACCACCCACAACTTTGGTCTTCCGACTCATCGTCCCGTCCACTGCCACCTTCACGTAGAATTCGTCGTTCCATTCGAAATGACCCATTGTGGGGAGCCCACTGGCACCGATGACTACAAGTCTTCATGGGTGATCGCCGTAACTCGGAGCGCAGGTAGTCGTACCTGTGACATCGAAATTAATTCCTTTGGATACAGATTTCCTTGTACGAGATCAATAAGGAAGAGCATGTCGAGTAGTGAGGAGCGCTTACGACGGTGAGGAGATAATAGACGTCGAACTCCTCGAAGACATGCTACTAGGCAAGTCGAAGACCAAACGCGACTCTAGGGACAGGGAATGAGGGCGAAGACAAGGATGCAGACGTCACCCAGCTCTTCAGATTGCATGTCTCGGGAATATCCCAGGCGATCTTCCAAGCATCGGCAGTTTCTGGAACCGATGTCCGCAGTGTCCGCTTCAATGAGGATACGAAACTCAATCACACTGCAAGCGAGTTTAAGCGCCGAATGTACTGTTGAATTTATCAGGAATTTATGAGGCGCGAAGGAGAAAAAAAATCTGGTAAGCACCGGCCGCCGGTGTATGTTGGACTGTTCACAGAGACTTTGGAGACAGCATCGTGAATCGCGCGGCAGATACTGCGCTCGTGGAGTCCGCGATTTCTACATCTGGGGACTGTGGGAATGCCGTGTGATCCAGCTGGGACGCCTCTGAAAAAGTCGGCGAAGAGATTGATGCCCGACAAGCGGTCGAATGCGTACTAAGAAAGGATATATTCAGTGAGGCATCCGAACTGCAGAGGAGGTTTGCGACGACGACAAACAGAAGCAAACAGACAGACACGTACGACAAAAGGTCACGGTGTCACTCTTCAGCTGGATGCATGGTGCATGGTGCGTGGTCTGTGTCGTACTTATAGCAAGCAGGAAGTGAACGTTGCGGTCGAAGCCACAGCGTTGCAGCAGCCTCAGCAGGTAGTCGAGACACCAAGCACCTAGCCAATCGGCGTGCGCCGACTGTGATCCGTTTATACAAGTCCGAAAAATCGACAGTATATCGAACTACATACAAAAAAGACGACATCTATGACGGTATGTATCGTCGATGCTAGGTTGTTGGTAGGTATAAAAAAGCTGCGGGACTGGACAGTGGAGATAACGTTAATACAATAATGCTACACGACACGAGAGAGCCTCAGAGAGGGCGCAGAACCCACTACACACTCATCTTCATCGCGATGCTGGGGTGCGGGTCATAGCCCTCGACGGCGAAGTCTTCCGCTACGAAATCATCGATGTTCTCGACGCGCCTCTTGAGTCGAAGTTTGGGAAACGGCCGCGGCTCACGCTCGAGCTGTACTTGGAGGGCGTCAACGTGGTCACGGTATACATGTGCGTCGCCGAGCTGGATGACGAGTTCGTACGCCTCGGTATCTGTGACGTGCGCGGCCATGTGCGTGAGCAGAGCATACGACGCGATATTGAACGGCACGCCGAGTCCTAGGTCTGCGCTGCGCTGGTACATCAGGCATGACAGCTTCGGCTTCTCCGACGGGGAGGTGGGCAGGTGGACGTAGAACTGGCACATCATGTGGCAGGGCGGCAGCGCCATTTGAGGAATATCTAGAGGGCGGCAATGATCCTTAATTAGCTGACGCGTGTACAGTCGAGGGTGGACGTACCTGCAAGGTTCCACGCACTCAGGATGATCCTTCGATCTGTCGGGTCCTCCTTGATCTTTCGAATGCACTCTTGCAGCTGGTCGACGCCCTCGCCTGTGTAATCCTTGTCACATGTATCGTATTTCGCGCCGAAATGTCTCCATTGGAAGCCGTACACCGGTCCCAAGTCTCCTTCGCGTCGGTGTCCCAGCCCCCGCTTCTCAAGGAACTCCTTCGCCCCATTGCCATCCCAGATCTTGACACCCTTTTCCGATAGAAGTTTCGAATTGGTCTTCCCGCGCACAAACCACAGCAGCTCCTCGAGAATGCCGCGGATAAAGGTCCGTTTGGTAGTGAGAAGGGGTAGAGTCGCGTTCGCCAGCGAGAATCGCAGGTTCGGAGGAGCGAAGAGCGAGAGTGTGCCAGTTCCTGTGCGATCAGGACGCGTCGCACCTCTGTCCAGTACATCGCGAATGAGATTGATGTACTGGTACTCGTCGTGCGCGACTTGAACCATGGCACTGTCGTGTTGGCGTGGGTGAGTGGAGGTGATACTTAGTCCAAGTTGCGCGACCTGACGGTCGCCCACAAAATGATGGCTTCCACGTGGCCTTGGCGGCCACACACAGCGGGCCGAGGTCCTCTTTTCGCTCTGTACCGTGAAGCCTGAACAACCCAGGAGGTCTCAAGATCCCATCCTGCATCGTCATGACGAGGCTTAATATCGAATCGATTCGACGGTATCCGCGCTTGAGTGGCCGCGAGCGGCTTGCGATCCTCGTTCAATTGAACACGTTTACCACCTTTGGCGGATGCATGTCAACTTAGCACGTTAACAGTTCGAAGATTGGCGGCGTTCTCTATGGGTAGCTGTAGAGAACGCGGTATACATAGTTGAGTGACCGTCTGTGTTATCTAGCAGTCGGTTGGGAGTGCGGCGCCACATTTCATGAGTCGTGGTGGTGGTGGTTGGTGCGAAAACACTGCATGGCGGCAGGCGCTTCAACGTTGAGAACACGTGGCGGGCCCGATGCATCTCCGCATCCCAAGCCTGTGGCCGAAGAATTGCAGGATGTGCACTCCTTCGTCAGTAAGCCACTGTTGAAACGTTGACAGCTGAGACATAGACCGGAGCCGGAACGATATGACAAGGTCGGTGAAACCACTCAAATCCGCAACACCAGGCAAAAAGACCGTCAGCCTGAGATTTGCTTGAGGACATCGTAAAATGGACGGTCTAATGCCTTGAAATCCAGTGCGTCGACCGAATCGAGACCGTAGATGTGAGCTGAAAGAGGAGGCAAGCTGCTAGTGCGCGCTGCGCGGGGAGGCGCAAAGGCGGGGATGAACAGCGTTGGAAGCCAGAATAGCCCCATTTCGTCGCTCTTTGCAGATAGTGGTGATGTCTGGGTGCACGCCGGAGAGTTCGAGCTTCGTAGGGACGACGACGTGGCCTATATTCCAAAGCTGCCACTCTGGGGCTGCGAAGGTAGCCACGAGCAGTACGAGGAAGCCTGAAGGGGGATTGTAGCGTTCGAAGCCTCGCCGTAAGTCTCGAACATAGACGAATATGGCATCGCAGATTGTGTGGGGAGTGTCGAGGTGGCGACTATGTAAGGAGCATGCAGCGAAGCTACTGTTGCTGGAACAGAGGTTGAGACCAGTGTGGTCATGTACTGTTGCATGCCTGTCCATGGAAAGTACGACGACTGTGCTGGCTGTATACCACAAATATTGGTGACTGGTTGCAGCAGATTTTGGCAAAGCGGATCACAGTGCGTGCAGTCTGTCATCTCGATATCACAATTGGAAGGCCAGCCCGCAGGATAAGCATTTTCGATGGGAGCACGAGGTGTCTGTGCAGATTGAGAGGTGAAGCCTACGAAGGCCCATAAGGTGAGCTGACCGCACATCGAGGCATCAGAAAGATAGCTTACTGTGACCTGCGGCATGGTCCTTCTCAACGCGCTATATACGTGGCCACGGCTGCGGGAGGAAGGTTTCAGAGTGGCTGGCAGTAGTAGGCGCGTGCACCGATTCTTGGCAAAACCGGTCAGTTGGAATATACACTCGACACAAACAACTCACCAGCTCCGCCTGCTGCTGTGCTGTTACCTTCCTCCAGTCGTGATTCCGTGCGCGGATTCTCCACAGGGGTCGGTGTACTTTGCGATTGTGTGTGGATGGTAGCTGCGCCATCTCCAGCAGGCCTTGACTTTGCGGTGTCGGAAGTCGGAGGAGTGACCTGCTCCCTGGAGGCCCCTAATGACATGTCGCTATCCTGTGCTCCCATGTTCGCATTTGCGTGCCTGTTCTCCGCCCCCTTACGTCTTTCCTCCCCCTCTGCTCTCGCGCTGCCCTCGATGTCCCGGCTGCCGACGGTTGCCCCACCATATCTCGCGTCAGCCGAGGCCTGGCGGCCGTGGTCAACCTCTGAGTTGCTCTTGTTGGACCCCACGGCCGCTCCGTCCGTGTTTGGCTCGCGAGTTGCACCTGACTCGTGGCGCTCTGAGGCCGTGCCCGCATTGGTAGGCTCATCAGAGCTCGCTGCCTGCCGCGTTACCCTAGCATTCCCACCTGCATCCAGTATCGCAGCGCGGGATGTGGAGGGCTGCGACGCGTCGGTAGTCGCAAATGGCACGGAGGGGCAGCTGGGCCGTTGTCGCATCATTGGAGGCAGTGCGGTGCTCGTCGACGCGAACGACGTAGAAGACGTGGCTAACATGCCAGCATTCGTCGAACGACGCGCCTCAGCACTCTCCTCCTGCAGCTCAGCCAGCTCTGCGAGGAGCTCTTGCTGCAACACGTCCTCCCCCTTCGCCTCCCTATCGCGGTTCGTCTGCTCGCCTGTCGCATCGTGTCGTCGTGCATGTCTGGGTCTCGTTTCTCGAGCAGTCTTACTGTAAGGATGATAGGTGGATGTGGAGGGGCCTGCACGCGATTTTGGAGTTGGGGACGAGGGCGGAGAGGCGATCGTCACAGAACGAGATCGTCGGGCGCGGCGATGAAGAGGAGGTGTCAGATCATCGCGTATCCGCGGCCCTCTGTTGACCTTTTTATTCTCGTTCGCCCTGATTATCGTCAGCACCAAGAGCGATCAATTCTGTGCAGACCTACCGCTGCAGCCGCTCCTCAAGGGTCTCCTCCTTGTGGCGCGACGTGGTCTTGATCGTGCGGTCGGGACTTAGCTGGCGGTCATTCTTCAGACAGCTCTTAGGCGCCATCGCAATTCTTCGTGTTCAGTGTAAGAGTACGGTGGGTATGGACACCACCGATGACAAGATGATGGGAGGGAGGATTGATGTTCAGTTGTCTAGCGCCGGTGGCCAAGGCGTAAGAAAATCAAAATCGTGTTCCATTGTCCCCCTTACTTACCGAAGGCCACGGCACATAAGCCGGGAGGCGAGGTCTCGGCCGAGAGTCAAGTGATGTGGAGGACTTATCCATCAGCCATGCTCTGAGCAACCACCTACATAGACATGTGGCTGTGTCGAAAGTGAGACCTCATTCAATGACTTGCAAGCTGACCATTGAAGTAAGTTACGATGCAGGATGTACAATTGCTCGAAATAACATCGAAAAGAGGCCTCAAGAACGGTCAAGCGATAGCACTACAGTCCAACAACCTTGAAACCAGCAACTCCACTCGGTGGTCCTCAGCGCTCGCAGAGGTCTATAATCAAAATTTAGGTGTGAACTTGGGCAAATCAAGTGTAATTTAGAAAAATGGGAATTTTGGGCGCTTATGTTTCAAATTCTCGGTGCCCAAAATGTTAAATCACCTTTTTTGACTGTGAAATTTGGTTCTGGAGGCCTTTCGAGATTATGAAAAGGCTGCTGGAGCAGTTTTTCTGACAACCACACTGATTTGGAAGCTCTTCGGCACTGGTGATACCAGTCTCCTGCTGCGGGTGTGAACCAAGCGCCGAAGTCATCTCAATGATATGTCCGAGGTAACCACCTAGGAAGGTGTAAACAACTGAGAAACGTTGGTTTCTACAATGCCAGCAAATTTGGTCGCCGCAGGCGCCCGTCATTGTGTTTTCTTCACCTATGTTTCAATTTGTCAGGTCAAAAAAATTTTGAAGTGGGAATTTTAATTTTCTGGTCAGCAAGTCTGGTAGCTGCAGCTCCTGGGAACCTCCCAGCACTGTTTACAAGTGCCTACAACAACCATTGTCATGTTTATAAGAGTTACGCGCTGCCGCTACCGAGGCGCTGGAAAAAAGGTTGTCGGACTGTAGCTCGTGTTCCTTCGATCATAATCATATGGCGACGTCACGACACAACTCATAAACCCGGCGTTGGGATGTCACACCCGCTAAACAAAGGACAAGTACCAGCACAACTCACCAGATTGCGACTACACCTCTTCAACTTTGTGCGCGGTAGAAGGACGTGCAGCACTGTCTAATACATATGCGTTTATGTCGACAGATCTTGCCTTGATTGCTGAGCCGCATTTCTGGATGACCATCTGACACGAAGTAAGGTTACACGCTTATGACAAGCAGGATAGATACGCAACGTACCCCAGCAGTATGCGCACCATTCATCCACCGGTTGTCGTGCCGTGCAGTTGCGCTGGTAACATATGCCATTGCCCCGCGGGCAGACGCATATTTTTGAATGCTCGCAGGTCTCGAGCCAACGGTGATAGAGATGTACTGCGAGGCGTAGCAATGCCACACAAATGGGATGCCATGCTGCGTAGCTTCTTTGTTCCTGCACCGCATCTGACGCCGGACCGTCAAGCTTTCAAGCCTGGAGTGCACCTTCGTAAACTACGCCGTCGCACGCATGATGGCGCAATTCAGTGGTAGAGAAAGAAGAGGTGGCAGTCGTGCCGCCTCAGTGTGCAGATTTCGACTTCCGGCAAGGTGACAATGGCGTCCAAATGTACTCGTCAGAGCATGTACTAGTTGTGTCCATGGGTGTCGGATCTTGCTGAGAATTCAAGTAAACAAGTAAATAGGCAACGACGTGCCTTACTTGTGAGTCGGAGGACCCATGCGTGTGTTGTGTTCGTACGCGGCGGGTGCTGTCCGACATCATGAGCATGGACTCACCAGAGCCAAAGCATTTGCAACACACCGTTTGCTGTACTACAAGTGCAAGCTATCCATCCTCTTCCTGCGATAAACCACCCTCAGGCTAAGCGTCCATATAGACAGGTAATGATCCTCTTCTGCTGCTCTTCGTAGATCGCGAGAGGGCGATCGGAAAACAGAGGCGTCGAAGAATGTAAGCGAGTGTCAAAGAGCCGTTTAACACAGCTTTGCGGGTAGGAGCGTGGCGTCTGAAACATCCAGCCTCGACGGCAATAGTCAGAACGACGTTGAGGGATCGAGGAACGTTGTGCAACGGATAATAGGCTTCATGTTTTGTAGAGCCGTCTCAGCCTCAGAGACAGATCTCGATCCTGCTCAGACGCCTGAATATTGCTCCCGCGAAGCTCTGGATCGCTGCGCGTTTCTGCAAGACGCCGGACACCGACAGTAACGACGTCCGAAACACACCTTCAACGGCTCTCAAAACGTCACTCAAGGCACATATCTATCTCTATCATGCTGAGGAAAACCCGAAGCAAGGATGCATATCTAGAGAGTTGTCGCATTCCGACTGCGTTGGGCAGAGTCTCGCCTCCGGTAAGCGCATTGGAGTCGCGAACAATTAACGTGCACCGCTCGATATGTTCTGCGCGTTCCGCGAGCCTGAGGTGATGAGTGGCACCTTCAGCACTCAACCACAGTCTCTCGCCCAACGTGGCACAGACACTCATGTCCCCGCCCCAGCAAACCCCAAGTACTCTCTGTTTCTCATCATAGACGAGAACACACGGGACCACAGAACACTTACTATACAGTAAAGGTGCACCAAGCACATCGGTATGCCTTCGCTCCAGTGCCTAGTCGTCATCGGTTGGTTCTCATAATCATGAACTATCCAGACCTTACGAAAACATCTCCTCGCTGCTGTCCTCGCCACATGGCACGACTCGGACACAACGCCCGCAGCGCACGATCATCTGTGATGAAGAAGTTTCCATGGATGATGGCGAGACAGACGTTTTCCGAAGATATGCTCTCTTACGACCCACGTCTTTGGACGAAGGGCGTGGTGCCTACAAAGGCCGATCCAGTGCTGGTATGGTCGACCTTCTTGTACGCTGAAGCGATTCGCCCGGACTGGGCGCCGGCGGCGACCCAGTTCACATTCACTATGAACCTGCCCTTGCCCTTGCCCGTGCAATTGGCGGGAGCCGTTCAACCCATTGGCCAGCCCACAACGACAACACCAGCGTTCAAGCCCGTTGTCAATGTCGTACCCCCTACGAATGCGGCACAACCGGAACATTGAGTGCCACCACCAACACCGCGACCCGACGTCCCAGGCCCAGCGCAGGGCGACACCACACCACCCGCCTACCCAGTGCCAGCCGTGCATCTCGCCACACCTGCCGCACCGCAGACGCCGTC
>ALYI01004240.1:0-11922 GCA_001969225.1 Ceriporiopsis andreanae CBS 279.92 | reverse complement strand
CCTGCCGTAAAGTCAAACACCTTTTTGACCGCGTAACCCTTCCAGGTAACATAAATTAAACACGACTGTTGGTGCTGGCTTGCGAGCGCACGAAGACATTATTAACTGCGCAATCGTTTTGACCAGATCTTGGGTCTCGCCTCCCTCCTGGGAAAGGCTTTCGCCTGAGGGCGCTTCAACGGACCCGTCCTTGAACATGTAGTAGCCGGTGCCTTTCAACGTTCCCAATTTCATTGCTGGGCGTGATTTGTTTCATTTACTGGCTTCATGCATCCCGCGTTATTATTAAAATCGCCGCATTGCGAGTCCGCTGGCAGGAAAAGGGAGTCGCCACGTGGTTTTCTACGATCCGCTCCCGCAACTCAGCTGCCCCGCCAGCCTCTCCCCAACTGAGCCATGACGAGATCAGCGCCGACGATGACCAGCTCTCTGAGGCTGACGGGGTTGACTATCGGGTACGTCGCGCACTTTCTCGTCGTCGTTTTCTCTCTCTTACCACAACCACGATGTCCCCACAGCCACAGCCAGCTCGCCAGCGGGTATGCATAGTCGGAGCAGGTGCCTCAGGCATGTCTGCAGCGTACGCGCTGAGTCGTCACCCCGAACGATTCGAGGTGACTGTTTTTGACAAGGAAACGGTCGCTGGGGGCATGGCGACCTCGATCGATATCGATGCGGACAAGTACGGCGCGGCGTACATCAACGACGGCGTGCAGGGTTGCAGCCCCGCGTTTGCCAACACACTCCGTATGTTCAAGATACTAGGCTTCGCGCCCACGGAAGTCGGCATGCAGTACGTCTTTCCGTTTCCGTCTTCCGTCTACCCTTTCCGAGAATCAGCTGTGTCTCGCTCCCTCCCCATCCCTCCCACTCCCACACGTTCACGGCCCGCTGACGCTCCCTATTACCCCCGCGGCCGCAGAATCAGTTTCGGCAAGGGCGAGGACTTCTGGACGAACGTGTTCCCTTCCTCGCTGACCGCCCAGTTCCGGGACGATATCGCCAAGTTCGGGCGGGTGCTCAAGACGATCAAGCGGCTCGAGGTCCCTTTCGCCCTCATACCTGTGCATACGATGCTCCGGCTCTTCCGCTTCTCCACGGGCTTTGGCGAGAAGATGGTGTACCCACTGGTCGCGCTGTTCTTCGGCACGGGCAACCAGACGCCGTACGTCTCGTGTGCGATCCTGGTGCGTTATATGCCTTTTTTGCTCCGTCATGCCGCCACATTTCTTAGTTCGTCTCGGCGGCCGCCTTGTTTTGTCATGGCGATCGCGCTCGCCACGGCGGTTTTATTTTGTCATGACGGTCATTTGTCGCGGAAGTGTTATTCCGTATCGTATGTCGAAGTTTTGCAAACACACTGTGGCGTCTGTTTCAAAATTGCAGGGAACAAACGAGCTGATGGAGATGTAGGAACGCGTGTTTATGGATCCTAGCATGCGGCTATTTGAATACGACGAGAAGAGCCTGCTTGCGAGCATCCCCACGATGCTAGCGTTTCCAAAGGTACGGCTCTCCATATACCCGTTGACGGCTCATCTTACCTGACTTCGGTAAAACAATTTAGCTGCACGACTGCTATCAGGTGCGTCTTGATATGTTCATGCATTCTGCAAACCATTCGGCTCATACCGCAGCACTGGCTGACAGGCTTGGAAGACGGAGACCGCGTCGCGCGGCAACGTCACGTTCAAGCTCGGTCACGAGGTCGTGCGCGTGGTATCGCGAACGGCTAAGTCCAAGTCCAAGTCCAAACCGATCGAAGGACCAGTTGAAATCGAGCTCAGACAGCCTAATGGAGATGGAGCCGGATCATCGACGTCTGAGCCTGAGGTGCAGGCGGCGCACTTCGACCAGCTCATCCTTGCGGTGGATGCGGATTCAGCGCTGAAGCTTCTGGGCTCGGAGGCGTCGTGGATGGAAAAGCGTGTCCTCGGAAACGTGAAGTACCTGTACGACGTGACCATCACGCACGATGACCTTAGGTACATGCAGAAGGTGCGTCTTTGTCCCATGATCCAGTTGTTTCTTCGAATATCGACACTGATTTGATCTGCAGTACTACGAAACCCGCTACGACCCTGCTCGCACCGCACCCTTGGACTCCATGGCCTCGGACGAGGAGCGCCGTGCAGCGGAGGAAGCTTTCAAATTTGGGAAGACTTCGTTCCGCCCCTTGTACTACACGATGCAGTACCCGGAGGACAGGGCCAAGATCGAGATGAGCTTTGATCTGACGCACTACCAGCCACAGTTTCGTGGTGAAAAGCCGTCGGGACCCATCGACGACGCTGAGGCGTCTCATTCGTCCGACGCTCGTTCGCCACCGGAGCCGACCCGTGGCTCGACGGACCAGGCCCGCCAGCCAATGACTGATCCGACCCGCTCACCAACTGATCCGACCCGCCCAGCGCAGGCTGATGGCGCAGGCGAAACCGCCGCCGCTGCGCGCACAGGCAAGAATGAAGACGGTGTCGCGGAGGCTCCTTTGGAGCGTCACGTGTTCCAGACCATTTTTCTCGACCGCGATGACTCGTCGCATTTGTGGACTATCAATGAGATCCGCGACGATAAGAGAATTCATGAGAAGTGGTGGAAGCAGCAGAGCCACCGCTGGCAGCACTATGCGGGTGTTGCGCCTTGGATGATGTTCATCAACGGGAAGAGAAACACACAGTGCGTCCGTCCGTTCGTCAGTGCGCTCTGCGCCCGCTGATACATTCGCCTGCTATCCTTCTTCTGGATTTTCTGGTATCGCTGATTAGCTTTGCTGGGGCATGGTCCGGTACGTTTCCCCGCATCGACTCCACCAGGACACTCCGGTCTGACATACCCTGATCCCAGTGCTAAATATGCACGAACTTGCGGTTACCTCTGGTTTCGCGGCTGCCTATCGGCTAGGGGCAGAGTATCCGTTCAAGGGCGACGATGACTGTGAACGGCTGTTCAAGCTGTATCTCGCACTGAGTCATGGCACGCGGCTGGTACGTGCATATTAATGAAGTTTTTGTTGGGACCAAGGCTGATATTCGAGGTTCCGCAGAGGAAGGAGGACAGGAAGGGGCTGCTCTCGTAGGCTGGTGAGTTATAACGGATGGCCATGTTCCTTAGCGTAGACAATTCCCACGCTAAGAATACCGATAGATCCGATACTTATTCGTGGCATCGGGTCGAGAATGTTGTAAACGTTCAATAACAGTCAGTAACATTCTGCGCTCTTTGACCCTTCGCAGTTTACACGTACAACGGATGAGGCCAGAGCCCAAGATTGGCAACGGACTTAGCTCATTATGGGTAGCTGCCTGCCGTTAAAGGCAAGTCATGTCGTCATTTCGCATGATCTCGGGCGCACGAGTGGGCGCCTCCTGACTGACCCTTGCATGTGTGCGTGACTGACCGCGCATGAACCTGTTTCCTACCGACTAAGCTCTTCGCTAACCGGTCTCCGTTACTTTGTCCGTAAAATCTTCCATTGGATCATCGCGGCCGACGATGCAAGTACAAAAGGACCCCAGCAGCGCAAACTCACCGCACAACATCCTCCCCATCCGTGATCCCTCGTATACCCCTCAGCACGCCACATCATGGCCTCACCGCCACAGGACGTCGAGAAGAACGACAGTTCTTCAACCCGCACTCCCAGCGAGGAGCGCACAGACGACGAGTCGACGCGAGAAAAGCGCGCCTTCGAGGTGGTCCTCGAGCCAGAGGACGATCCGAAGTTCCTGCCTGTCTGGCGAAAATGGCTAACAGCGATATTTATTAATATGGGAGCTATTTGTGTAACCGGTGCATCGTCGATGGTGCGTACTCCTCTCCTTCCCCAACGTGATAGCCGTGCCTTACGTGCTATGTTCTGCATTGATAGGCTGCGACCGTCGAAGTCGCCGTTTCGGAAAGATGGCACGTCTCGACAGAAGTCGCCACTCTTTCAGTGACCCTTTTTGTGATTGGTATCGGCATCGGACCGCTCGTGGTTGGTCCCCTCGCAGCTGTCCTCGGCCAGCGCCCAATATACATCACCTCCTTCGTCCTACTGTTCTCCTTCACATGGCCTGTCGCGTTCTCAAGTAGCATCGGTACGCGTCTCGCAGTCCTTTGTTCTATTTTTGCCTGACGTTGCGCTTTCAGCGGTGCACATGATTTTCCGGTTCCTCGGCGGTCTCTCAGGCTCAGCCTTCCTGAGCATCGGTGGCGGTACTATCAGCGACATGTTCAGCGATCAAGATGTTACAACGTGAGCTCTTGCCCTTCTCTACACTGCTCCGTAGCGACTAATATCGATATTTCAGTCCTATGGCCGCATATACCATCTCGACCTTCATTGGTCCAGTAATGACGCCCATCTTTAGCGGGTAAGTGCATTCTCAGCCGCACGCTGCGATGCAGTCCTGACTTTTCAATATCAGCTTTATATATCAGGTCCAATCCTTCTTTTCCGTTCTTTGAACTACCTCTGATACTCTTGACGCCGAAGCGTGCAGGCTGGAGATGGGTTTACTACGTCCTCCTCATATGGGAATTCTGCGAGGCCCTGGCTTTGCTCACAGTTCCCGAGACGACAACGAACGTGATACTCAGGAAGAAGGCTCAACGGTACGTGTGAATGGTTGTTGTACGCCCTCACCACCCGCTCAAGTGACTTTCGATTCGACCAGGTTACGGAAGACGACCGGCGACGATAGATGGTACGCGCCCATCGAGAAAGAAAAGACCGACCTCTTGGGGTCCATCGGGACGGCTTTGTGGCAGATCGTCGGTACGTTCAAGTATGTCGCGTCGCAATGCCACAGTACTGAGGGAAGTATCTAGAATTGATTCTATACGATCGAATGGCTCTACTACTCGACCTATGGTAAGCATAAGCATCTATATAATGTCTAAGGGGTGGACCTCTAATGGTAAACAATTCATTACTTAGGCTCTCGCTCATCCTCGGCATCCTCTAT
The DNA here is from genome assembly GCA_001969225.1 of Ceriporiopsis andreanae CBS 279.92. Classification (NCBI taxonomy): domain Eukaryota; kingdom Fungi; phylum Basidiomycota; class Agaricomycetes; order Polyporales; family Meruliaceae; genus Ceriporiopsis; species Ceriporiopsis andreanae. Next base: position 6,973 of record ALYI01004240.1, on the reverse strand, counting down.
CTCGTCTTCCAGGTGTTCCCGATCATCTTCGGCGGGCTCCACCACTTTAGCCCTGAAGACACCGGACTGTCTTTTTTGGGTGTGTTCATCGGTCTTCTAATTGCTATGGCGAGTCAAGTTCTATGGAATATGTGAGTTCATATCGTCGCGTGTTCGTCAAGTCATGGCCGCCGCCGCTGACACCGTCTCCCTACTAGCCAGATCAGGGGCATCACCAAGAAGTACGGGCCCAACCCGCCACCCGAGGTGTGGCTGACGATGGGCCAGGTCGGTGGCGTCCTCGTACCGCTGAGCCTGTGGTGTGTGGCGTTCACGACGTACCAGCACGTCGCCTGGATTGCCCCCATCATCTGCTCCATCCCGTTCGGCATCGGCATCTGCTTCGTCTACACCAGCACCTTCACATACCTCGTCACCGCGTTCCGTCCGATGGCCGCTGCCGCCTTGACTGGCTGCGCGGTCATGCGTACGTCGTTCGCCGCGGGCTTCCCGCTCTTCTCGAACGCGATGTACGGCCGCATGGGCACCGTCGGTGCGACCGCGTTCCTTGCGGGTCTGATGACCCTGATGGCGCCGCTGCCGTGAGTGCTTTTCGAGCCTGTGATTTTCGTCTAGTGTGCTGAGTGCCGATCCGTGTAGCTTCGTCTTCGCCCGGATAGGAGCTCGCCTGCGCCATAAGTCGCCCTACGCCAGCCACAATTGACACCTGAAACCTCGCACCGTCCGCGGCGGAAACCTGTGGATGAACGTCCCTCCCCGAGTCCTTGCCGCATCCTTCATCCTTCTCTCCCGCGATCCGCGCATTTTAGAGACATTACGCCACTACATTACGGCTTCACGTTACTGTAAAGAGTCTATGATATGTTGATCAAGTCAATTTGATGGTCTTACAAAGTGCTCGGGTTCTTCCAGCTACTCCAGTACGCGTGCCTGTCCTCGAAGCAGACGGTGGGCAGCGACAGGGAGAAGTCCGGGAACTCGGTGTAGTCTACTTGAAGTGCACTGTCTTCAAGCTCCCGCAAGCTCTCTGCCTGCTCCTTGAACCAACGATGCTCTGCGAGACGCGTTAGAGACGCGTCGGCTTCCACTTCGCGGCTCTCAGCGCGACGGCGGAAGACGACGCGCTTGATCGGCCGTCCCGCGTTCGCCCGTGCCTTAGCCAGCTGATAGATCGCTTTGGGCGACCAGTCGCCAATAACGAAGAGCTCCGTAAGGTCTGGACAGAGCTCGCCGGTCATGAGCGCCGGCAGACAGCCGTCGTCATCCGAGCCAAAGCGCCTCCAGTCACCGAGGACAAGACGGCGGAGGTGTGGTGTCGCCGCAAACAGAGCTTTCCAGATGTGCTCATCGAGCGTCGGGTGCAGCGAGGCGATAGTGAGCTTGCTCCCGCTGCGCACCGGCGACGTCCACAGCTCCTCGACGCGGCAGCTCGACAGCAAATGGATCACGTTACTCGTGATCGCCTGGCGCCCGAGACCACCGACGGCTAGCCCGGGGTAGAGGTCGAACGCGGACTGCACGCCTGCGCCGACGAAGCGTACGAAACTTGAGTGCGCGTCGTCCTGCACCATACAGAAACGATTGAGCGCGAGTGGCTCGATTACGCGGGGAATATCGGATGGGAGACACGCGAAGTAGTCAGACTCGCGGTCAGGCCGCCAACCGCCGTGCCTCTGGAAGCGGATCGAGAGCACGGCTGAGGGCGGAAGGATGATCGAAGACATGGTCTGCGCGACGACGAGATGGGAGCAGTTGTAAAACACGAGCCGGTTGAGGTGCGGGAGAGATACGGTGCGATCAGACTGATCCTGCGTGATGGACTCAACGAACGCGAAGATGAGCTCCTCGAGCTTTGGCGTCGACGCGAGGAACTCGAGGCACTCCGCGAAGTTGTATGGAGGAGACGTGCCGTCGCCCTGCAGACAGAGGTGCGTGAGGTCCGCGAAGACGTTCGTCGGCCACGGGACGAAGTACCGGATGCTGAGGAATCGTAGGTTTGGCGCGTGACCAGCGAACAGAGCAGGGATGTTGGCCGATGGGCGACGTCCTCCGGTGCGCCACGTAGGTTCGATCGTCAGGCTCCTAAGCTGCGGAGCCGGGCGACACAAGAGGGGGAGGATGTCGACATCGTCGAGCACGATAGAGCGGAAGCGGTGAGACTGGGCGAGCAGGTTGTTCTCCCACCACGCGTTCGACGGTCGGTTGTAGAGCGCGATGTCGAGCGGCGTTGCGGCGGCCCTGCTGAGACAAAGCGACGCGTACTGCGAGCAGAGCGAGGTGAACTTTTCCGCTCGTGGCTTCTCGTAGATCTGTACGGTGTTCCAATTCGATGCGAAGTTGATCGTCACGGTGCGCCAGTAGCGGCACACTCTGGTCGCTTTCGCGAAGTGACGATACGGCCAGTCGAGCTCCTGAACAGTGCCATAGTACGGGTCGCGAGGTAGAGTGGGTCTGAAGTTGGGGACGGAGTCGATAGTTAAACTCAGGATGGAGTTCAACACCTCCACGGGCACTCGGTTGATGGGAGAGTACGCGTTGGCGATGGTCTTGACGAAGGAGAGAGCTACCTGCAGCTTCGTGTCCAGATCTTTCAGCTGTGGGAAGGTAGTCAGACAGGAGTCAACGAGTGATGAAGGGATCGTTTACAATCGTCAAAGTGAAGTCTGGGGGAAAACTGGGGGACAGTCAGATGCGGGATCGATGCACGCTTGAAGGACTGCACGTACTCTCTCAGCCTGTTACCGTCATCACAAATACCCGACAAGCGGCCAACCAAATTGTCAACGGAATGGAGGACTTCGGACGCTGATGCGGACGCCATGTCGTATGCGTATAGATTTTGGGGGTGATGGTGGTGACAGCGAAAGTGAAAATGAAGCGAGTGGGAGTGGGAGAGTCCGCCTTAACAAAACCGAGAGGTCGGCCGATACTCGGTTGTTGACGTTTGTTGATCGCGATGATGCGCCTTCTCATAGGCGCCGCCCGCATATCAGCCTTTCACGCTCGTGCCAGCACCAGTCGTCGCTGGGCCTAGCATCGCCAACGCGTCCGGAGTCCCGGAGAAACTGCTGTTCTCATAGGTAGTTAGTTCACGATCAGCCTGGAATAGCACGCACTCGGGCGTGCATGCTCCGCGCACCTACCAAGCATGCCAATAGCACCAGTCGGCTCCCTACGTGTTGCCGCGAAGATTACTGATATTGACAAGATGTCATGATAGACCGCGCCTCAAAGTCTCTCGGAGTCTCTGACTTGCACCATCCCGCCGGATATTCAGTACGTTGAGCCCGCATCCCGGTGGAAGCAGGTGGAAGCCCGTAGCACTGCAACGCGCACCAGCTCGAGTGCACAATGGACCATCCGGACTCGAGAAGGGGAGCCCTTCGTGTGTTCGCCAAATCTCGACCGTGCGTCAATGCTCTCGCGGGTAAAAAGTTTGCGCAGAGGATGGCCGTCGGAAACGTGCGCGATGAAAGCGACGAAACCCGATATCTTGAGTTTCATGGATATTCATCCCCTCTGAGCTGTAGGAGAAAGCGTTCGAATCGTGAGAAGTATGAGATTCTAATAAATGACGCACTCGAAACGTTTCGATGCGTGAAGCCTCTCGAAGATAACGCCAGCTTCGTAGATGGTCAGCAAATCCGCCGTTGCTTCCATGGGATGACTTTTGCAGTTTTGGGCCTGGGCCTGATGAACGAACCATTTGTGCCTTTCGAGGCCTGAAGCTTGAGGTAAGTTGAACACCGACGGGGTCCGATGGAAGAGCTCACAGACCGTTATTCCGAGATACATGTCCTGCTCGTTGAGAAGGAAGAAGCGGCGTCCCAACCCGAATTTTTTTAAATGAGTCTGGGCCGCCGGCAGAATTTTCAGATGAGTCGTTGTCATGCGTAGATATACAAGGTACGGATATCCTGCGATCAATTTCGCAGTTCTCGCGCTGGAATACGTGTTATTAGATATAGGGATTGTGCAGAGCTCACGGTCAGCGGGAGGGGGGGTTGTGGATGCAGAAAAACGCGCGAACTTGCTGCAGAAATCTTCAGGGCGCTAAACTTAATATTCTCTCGCCACGTATTCGGACTCCGCGACTCTCAATATCAATGTTGAGCCTGACGGTCATCTCACTTGTGCGACTGAGCAAGCGTCGGCGTGTGCGGTCTTGCATCTTCTAACATTATATTCTCTCGAGGACCCGGCGAAGCGTGAGGAAGTATCAAGAGTGTACCTGTCTACGAACCTCCCTAAAGGCTGCGGTGAGACGCTCTCAGTATCTGCTCAGTGAGGTCTTGTGGGGAGCTTTTCATTACTGATGCAACCAGCTTGAGTGCGCGAGCACAACTCTGGAGATTTTATAGACGGCAAGCAGGGAGGAGTTTGCCTGCTCCGGGACCTTGAAGATTTATTCATTTCGGAGAGGATCATATGCGATGTGATCGTCCCTCAAGGCCTCAAAGCGTCCGGTGAGCAGAATCTACTTCCTGGAGTCTGTACACACATCTCACTATTCCAACTCATCCGGTAGACCGATTTCCTCGAAGCCACTGTGATCAGTCTCAGGTTTTGAATGGGTGGCCAACTGATGACTCAGCACAAAGCTGGCCTGCTGTCAGGCCTCTCGATCTTCCACAACTCGTGCGCACGATGGACATTCGCTGACACTGGTACATGGTGCTAGCAGACCTTACCCTGGGACGTACCTCGCATCTGTCGCTTCGGCGTTGTCTCGGTGATGCTTTCCCGCGCCACGACCTCCCATGCCAGTGCTTCCCGTATATCTCGTCGCGGGATCTAGATGCCGTTCACTCTCCAGCCAGTTCAGTCCCAAATCTCGGAGAGTCGGGACTGAGGAGACGATGTGACCAGATCTTCACGTCATGATGACGACGCCTGCGATTCTTCCCTGCCGACTTCGGTGCGTTGGATTATTGTAACGCCGCTAATCTGTGGCTGATACGTGTCCGTAGACAACACTCCGCGAGACACTTCGGAGCTTCGAGAACGTGCTTTTCCCTCACCTTCACACCTAGCTGTGAGTCTAGCCTTGGGAGAAACACCAGAACGCCGCCACATGTGGGTCCCCATAGAACAGCTGGACTGAAGGACGCACACGACATATCATGTCCATTGAGAAAACACTACATTTGCGCGGTGCCAGCGACGACGACGGGCAGCGTGGTATAAGGGGGAGCACGAGGGTAGCGAGTTGCTCGAGGTACCAGGTGTCCACGCCCGGGGATCGTGCGCACGCCCTCCCGCGGCGGCGCAACCTTCTCCAACACCTTCTTCTCGAGCTTCTGGCCGATATGCTCGGGCGGGAACTCGTTTGGGTGTGCGGCGATGAGCGCGCCCTCACGCCGCGAGCAGCGCGGGCGACGATGCGATGCCGATGAACCCTGGGTGGGGCACGCCCCACGAAGCGCACGCTGGGGATGTGGCGCGACGTCGCGTACACGCCTGTGAGGTCCCAGATGGCCTTGCACGCGTGGCTCTTGACCTCCTTGGCTATATGAGTGATGCGGGGTCAGCGGATGTCGGTGGACGGGCGGGGAGCGAAGACGTACCGAACAGGCCGCCGCCGTTCTCCAGCTCGAAGATACCCTGTAACAAAGTCAGATCAGACGACCGGTACTGTGCGAGGTTGCGGCGCACTGTGTATCCCCAGGGCGCCTGCTCGAGGGGCGCGGCTAGGGTGAAGGTGAGTACTGAAACACGGTGAAGTCACGATCGCTTCGATCCTGGAGCTGAGTGACTGATAGCACGTGAGTACCGCCGTCCAATTTCGATGCAAAGTGCCCGCGGTTGATATCTTCATAGCGAGTTTTGTGTGGTACGGCGGGGGCGCAATATTGTTGCGCCAGCTACAGAGCCGACACGGGCTCTGCAGAGGTTGGGGTATCCATGCATACCTTTCTCCTTGCTCTCCGACTTTCCAATTGAAACGAGACTCTTCTTTCTGAGGAAAATACAGAGAGATGTGCGGTTTTGTGGCTCAGCTCGAGCGCACGGCGGCGAGTCGGTCGCGCCAAAGCCCCATTTGTTTCGAAACTCGTGACGAGGACCGCTCTAATACGACTCGCCTCTACCTGCAGAATGATGGAGATATCAAGTCCGGCCACGACTTAGTTGCGACCTGCTATTTTGCACTTATATCGCGACCTTATGCTGACGTCGCCGTTCGTCGTGATAACACTTAGCTTACTCGTAGTCCGGACCTTTCCAGAAAAAGGTCGAAAACTGCAAATCTTGGGCTATGCGAGCCGCTCTTTAGTTCTGAGCTGGCCCAACTGCTGCTACGTATACTTGGAGTATGCTGACGGCCGTGAGGCGTCTCCGTGACTGACCGCTACGCCAGAGTGTATATAAAAGGTGTGTCATTGTTAGGCGACGAAAAGATCGCGCCTTTGGCGCCCCTGGTAAGAGACCCACAACTGCCCGAGGCTAATTTCCTCCCACCTAATTCAATTTCCGTATTTTGTCCCTCGAGCGAAGATTGTAAGTATGAGATGGGGCGATAATAGAAGCTTTGCGTTTCCTCGTCGCAGCTTTCGAAGGTAGTTTGCCCTCGTATGTGGGAGCGAGCTCTTGCGGGTCATCCCTGAGTGGCGTGGGGGCGCGGCGCTTCATGGCGAGAAGGTCAGCGTCAGGATTGCGCGTCTTGGGAAGGGAAGGAAGAGGCTGTAACGTGATGTTCGCCATCTCCGGGAGCTCCGCAATTCGGGTGAAGACTTCCAAGAAGTTCTCGTATAGACCTTCCGCACACGTGCAATCTATTGTATCGGGATCTTTCTCGGCTTGGCGGTAATACGCAACGAGTTCCTCTCGAAGTACGTCCATGTACCCACTCGCGGTGGCCACTGTTGTAAACGCCTAACGCCGGGTGGATTCCCCGGCTTTGGTCATCGGCTCCCACGCTGCTACTGGTTCGGTCATCTCGGTCTGTCTCTCCATTCCTCTGTTCATCGCCCTC
>ALYI01004239.1:0-41360 GCA_001969225.1 Ceriporiopsis andreanae CBS 279.92 | reverse complement strand
AAAGGCCAGAGTGGTAAGGATTCTAGATGGGCGATGCCAGCGTTTTATACGAGCGCGGGTACGCACGGACCAGGCCGTCATGTGACGGGTTTAGGGCAGGGACGATTGTGTCGAAGCCACGTCTGAGGCTCTGAGCGCGTTCGGCGCTGAGAGGTTATGAAGATCGCGCAGTATGAGAAGGGTATCATATTGTCATGGAAAAATGAGATACACGGTCTAGTTCAACAAGTCTACAATCACCGGCAAGGATTTGCGATGCATGGCCGCATTCACGCTAACGCGCTCCTTCTCCTGGTCGACGAACACGCCATGGGCTTCGTGGATGTGTCCGAAGACGTGCAAACGACAGCGATCCATGTCAGAGGTGCCCATACGCTTTGTTAGAGACTCGCAACCCGCGTGTTTGTGTTTTCGCGTGAGGTCGCAGATACCGTGTGGCGGTGTGTGCGTGAGGAGGATCTCTGTGGACGACGGAATGCGGGCGCAGAAGGCCTCAGCGTCGTCGGATCGACCTTTGTACTGAAATGCGCCTGGGACATGTCTGGGTGTCCCCTACAAGGCGATTCACGGTCAACGTCCTGTCGTCTTCACGCGTGTCCCAATAAGTACTTACTGGGGAACCGTACACCTCCCAAGTGCGGCCCTGTGCGGTTGTAACGTGCACGGACTCGTACTCGAGGTATTGTAAACCCGAAGCTGTCTGGCTCCGAACAAGAGCGCGTGCCGTAGCCAAGTCCTAACGGCTCGGTGAATGTGGTACACTACGACTGCTAGAGACGCACGACTTACCTCCTTGGTCAAGTCACCGCCAGTCGTCTTTTGCCAGTACCCTCCCTCAACCCAGTCCTCATCTAAACACAACTGTCATCGAGGATTCAGACATGGATTCTGCGACCTTGTGGGCAAATGCGACGTACATCATGATTGCCTGCTATTATACTACACCGAACTCGCATGAGCGTTCCTTCATGAAGCAACAAGAGACATGACGACATACATCTTCACGGGATGAGGAAGACTTGCTAGCCAACTCACAGTGACCTCCAGATTCCGGATATAGCCCCAACTGCTGAGATCGCCAGCATGAAGCAGGACGTCACCAACCGGCACTTCACATGTCTCTGAATGGGTATCCGACAAACAGACGAATCGTGTCCATCCAGGGCCAGGATACGCTGGTGGGTTGTTCACGTCGTATGTGGTGTAAACTCTGGTCGTCGCTGTAGGCTGCGGATTGGGTGGGATGCTAGCAGGAACACGCATGTCTGGCAAGTGAAGCCAATAGGAGTGATCGTATGGTTAGTGGAGAAGTTGTTGAAGCCATGTATTTATACGAAGGTGTTGTTCAACGGCAAGCGACCAGCAAAGCTGTTCACCGCCGCTGCCGACCCGTGTACATCTAGGCGCCCGCAGGTCATCTAGTTATCTGTGGATTTATTCAAATTTCCATTCTCTCATCGAGTCAACCACCGTGAGTTCAACCCTGCCGTCTCATAGCTCGCATCTCATACTCAACTCTACACCAGCTTTCAAGAATGGTCGGCGTACTAACAGTGGCAGCTTCCGCGTTCCCGTACGCCGCGGTAGCGATCGCGACATTCACCCGCAAGGCCGAGGTCACCTTCGACGAGAGCATCCCAGCTCCCGTCCTGGAGCTCAATGGAGAGCAGACCACTGGCGAGGAAGAGATCGTACGTGCCCTCGCGAAGGCGGGTGGACTAGCAGAGGACAGCGCTAAGGTGTGCACACTTTGCGCGAGACCCGATCCCGATCGCGTACTGATTGAGGTCGATGAGCAGACACAAGCGTTCTTCGAGCTGGCAAAGACGGTTCCGACTATCACTGCTTTCGCTGAACTCACTGCTGCGCTAGATTCGCTCGATGACCACCTTGCATACCGTACTTTCCTCGTCGGACACGACGTGACGGCCGCGGATATCATGGTATGGGGCGCGCTCAAGGGTGAGTAATTATTTCAATGTATCGATACGTCCATGAGACTGAACGAGTTTCGGCTGTGTAGGTAGCGTTAAGGTCATTGGGCTATTGAAGGGCAACCGACACGCTCATCTTAACCGTTGGTTCGCACATGTTGAGTCGCTTGAGTCGACCCAGCTCGCACTCGCTAGCCTCGTCGGTATGTATCCTTTTATTTCGTGAATTCTGCATCGTTGAATATCCTCTGGGTTCCAGAGGCTAAATCCAGCAAAGCACGTAATAATAAAACGGCTGCTTCCTTTACGCTCGGCCTGCCCAACGCAGTCGAGGGCCAGGTCGTCACGCGCTTCCCGCCTGAGCCTTCGGGCTACCTGCACATCGGACATGCAAAAGCGGCAATGCTGAACCAGTACTTTGCGAAAATGTACAAGGGAAAGCTGCTCATCCGTTTCGACGACACAAACCCGACAAAAGAACGCGTGAGTCACCTCTCTACATCCACGGATCTCTCATGACTCAAACCGCGCTAGACCGAGTTCGAGGAGACGATCCTTGAGGACCTCGCGCTGCTCGAAGTACACGGCGACGCGGTTTCGCACACGTCCGACTGGTTCGATGAGCTGTACTCGCAGGCGATCCGGATGATCAAAGAGGGCAAGGCGTACGCGGACGACACCGAGCAGACGGAGATGCGTCAGCAGCGCTGGGATGGTATCGCGTCGCGCCACCGTGAGGACAGCGTCGAAGACAACCTGAAGCATTTCGCTGAGATGAAAGAGGGCACCGATCAGGGCTTGCGGTGGTGTATCCGTGCGAAAATGAGCGTGGACAACCCCAACAAGGCCATGCGCGATCCAGTCATCTACCGCTGCAACATCCTGCCCCACCACCGCACTGGGTAAGTTCACCCTATGCTTGCCTGCAATTTTCCATCTGATGAGTGACGTTCCAGAACGAAGTGGAAGATTTACCCGACCTACGATTTCGCGTGCCCCATCGTTGACTCGCTCGAGGGCGTCACACATGCACTCCGTACCAACGAGTACCGCGACCGCAACCCGCAGTACTACTGGATGATCGAGGCGCTCAACCTGCGCCCTGTGTTCATCTGGGACTTCAGTCGCCTCAACTTCATTTACACGCTGCTATCGAAGCGCAAGCTCCACTGGTTTGTCGACCAGAAGCTTGTCAGCGGCTGGGATGACCCGCGATTCCCCACCGTCCGTGGCATCCGCCGCCGTGGTCTCACTGTCGAGGCTCTCCGGCAATTCATGCTGGCGCAGGGTCCGTCGCAAGCTATTGTGTCGCTTGAGTGGGATACATTGTGGACTCTCAACAAAAAGGTCATTGATCCGATCGCTCCACGATTCTGGGCAATCGCGAAAGAGGACGCGTGAGCTTCTTCTTTGCCGTCTTTATTACTCGCACTTACTGAATGATGTCGTGCAATAGTGTTCCTGTCACGATCGTCGGCGGACCCGCGCAGCCTGAGGTCAAGACGTTCCCGAAGCACAAGAAGAACGCTGAGATTGGCGAGAAGAAGACCGTCTTTTCATCGAACATCCTCGTCGAGCAAGAAGACGCTCTGTCCTTCGACGACAATGAGGAGGTCCGTAACTCTGCAGTCTACTTAGGAACTTTTGGCTCACTTATGGCACAGATAACCCTCATGGATTGGGGCAACGCCATCGTGAAGTCGAAGACCCTCGACGCGTCCGGCAGGGTCACCGCCATTACCATGGACCTACACCTCGCCGGCGACTTCCGCAAGACGAAGAAGAAAGTGACCTGGCTCTCCGCCCCGGACACCGCCCACAAGCTCATCGAGACGACGTTGCTCGACTACGACTACATCATCACAAAGAAGAAGCTCGAGGAGGACGACAAAGTCGAAGACTTCGTCACGCCCGTGTCCGAGTTCCGCGAGGACGCGGTCGCGGACGCGAACATCGTTGACCTGAAGAAGGGCGACATCATGCAGTTCGAGCGCAAGGGATACTACATCTTCGACGGCATCGCCACGAGCGGCAAGTACGAGTTCATCCACATCCCCGACGGTCGCGCCGCGAGCATCGCGAGCAAGGCCAGTGCACCGGGCACTCCGGCGGCGAAAGCGGCGCTGGCCAGCGGCAAGCAGACTCCGAAGGCGTCGGAAACTCCGGCAGACACGAAGATGTACAAGGTTTCGAAGGTTTACGGCGAGGACGCTGTGGCCCACGCTGCCGACACGAAGATGTACAAGGTCGACAACGTGTACTCATAGATACAGAGGATGCGTATAAACGTATCGTTGCAAAATAGATACAACTGCGGCACAGAGGCGCCGCCACAATCCAAGTGTGCTCATAAATAAAGACGTATGAGTCGGTAATAGCGATGGGCGTGCGAGCGCTGCTCAAGCCGGTCCAGCGTCCCTTGGGACCTACAAAGTGGACGGGCAGCCGTGAGATGAAAGATATGAGTCATGTGGATGGAATCACCTCCTGGATGTCCGGACTATCAGAGATACGTGCATCTTCACTGCTATGGTCTTCAGGAGGCGAAAAGCTGTCCATCTCTGGATCCTCCGATTGGTCGTGTTCGAGGGCCTCTCCCATATTACCCACAATACTCTTGATCGTGGGCACTCGAAAGCCAGGCATTGAAAAGCGGGAGAAATGCGACATCGTTGCATCGTCCTCCGCTTGAGGCCGAACATATCGCAAGTTCAACAGAAACCGTGATATGAGGATAGGTTGCAACCTGCAGTGGCGAAATTGTTAGTGGTCCGCGACGGGTGTGAGGGAATGGCTGCTGCAGTGTACATTGTGACCATGGTGCTCACTGGCGACACCGTCTGCAACAGGGGCTATGATGCTGTAAGCCCAATGCGATAGCGATAGTGACTGTGGCGTAGGTACTTACTACCGTCTTCACCAACACTAGTCCAATATTCATCGCTAGAAGTGCACTCCAGAAGCTTGGAATCAGCACAGGGTACTGATACACATAGGCGAAACCTACAGAAAGTAAATGCTTCCTAGAGATTTGCGACTCAGTACGACTACGTCAATGAACATGGCGCTACCCACCATCCCGGAGCAGAGTCCTACTTAGTCGAACGTCCACGCCTAGCTGAAATCCTTGTTTTACTTGGCTAAATGTTCTCCACCAAGTGACCGCCACAGCGATGATATCTGTAATAATTACGGAAATGCGTGTCGCGAGGACCACTGTTGACATTCATGAGCCATGAGCCAAAAAAGATAGCCGTTTCACCCACATCTGTACACGAAGTCAAGAGCCTCCAATTGAGAAAGGTCGCCTGAATGTAGTCACGTACCCAAATTGTACGGACGGAGATACATTCAGCATATATCCGCAGTAAGGGCCCAGGACCGGATCTTCTCCCCAGTATTCAGACTGTATACTGAAACTATACTAGTCAGAGAGAACGAGTCTCAGCTACACCAGGCGGTGGTGTAAATGCGGGCGTGCGTACCAGATTTGTAGCTACAGGCACGGAGCTGAAAACGAGGACAATACAAGATATTATGCGATTACGATCGCCAAGTGCATACACTCTAAGTGCAGAGAATGCTACGGATGCATTTCGCGCATCAGACGTGAACAAACGGAATTTCAACGAATCGACGTACCGGCAGTGACCACACCATATGACAGAAGGGCAACGACGTCGAACAAGAACCAGATAGCATGGCAACTGAAGAAAAAGTCACCTCCAGGCGGATGTAGAGTGTGAACGATGACGCGACTTACGCCTGACAGAGGGATCATAGATGAGATGAGTGGCAAAGGTCATCAAATGATGACACACCTTGCTTGTAAAAGGTGCCACCTGCTGTATTGCCAAAAACAATACTAGATAGCGGTTACTTACGAACAGCCACGTAGAAGCCGTCCATTTCCGGTGGAAGATAAGTGACATCTCCTGCGACATCGTCAGGACATGCTCATAGACAATTAAACCTTCAAAACGATGCCCGGGCCGCGGTCAGGCGATCAACATGACGTAGACATATTGACTGACTTGATGAGGCATATATGATGTATGCGTTCACAAGTCTGTGGTAAGCGACAGGGACTATCAGAAACGAGCAATTCAGTCGATGATGAGAAGACTCACGATGCCTGAAATGCAGAAATGAGCTCGGATTCATTCGTGCTCGACATCCTCCTTCTACTTGGATGATGGGTTTGAAACTTACCGACTGGTCTTCAGCTTCGCAACTTTTGTAGGTAGAGCCTACGAAGAACTGAACGCCTAAGACGTCTCAAGTGAAAATTTCGAGTCTCTACAAAAATGGGTATCTTGGTCACGACTCGAGATCCTCTGTGAGTGACCCGCACTGCAAAGGCAGGGTGACTCCGAATGAAGTGAGACAATGTGCCAGCGCGCAACAAGGGGTCGCATGCTTAGCCTGCTTGGGGCGGTGTTCTCGAATCGAACGAGGCCTGGTAGTAGTAGAATTGACCCTGCTTAGCTGAACTTGCATAGCCACGTCGAAACTTGACGTGTAGTACTAGAGAATTGAACCTTACGTGTCAATGGTACATCTGCAAGGGGGATGATCTGCCAGAACGTGTTCAAGCCACCGCGTCAACTCAGTTCATGATTTTCTCGGATGCAACTGACCTAACATTTTGCAGAGACTGCGGCGAAGCCGCTGCATATGTTTCTAATTATGCAATAGACGAAAGCTGTTACTAAAAGTCGCTGCTGTGGGAACCTAGTAGGTTTCTAGCGCCGTCGCAGGCCGTGGACTACTGGGATCGGAGTTCCAATCATTCTCTGTAACGTCAAAGACCCCGGACACACCAACACGGAGTCCCGTTCCCATCCAGGTCCACGCAAACGGCTCCCTCACCGCCTGACTGTGATGATGTAAATGATGAATAGGTGATGCATCAATGTACAGTACGTGTATTCTGCGACCCGTCTCTACTTTGGCGGCCGAGAAATCATAACAACATTGTTGAGACCTACCCCTGACGCTATGGGTAACCATTTTCGCGGAACGTCTCTAGTCTGGGTCTCATACAGTTCGAACGGATCATATATACAATACTAGACTCACGGTCAGGAAGAGAGGAAGGGCGCTGTCAGGACTTGGAGGCTAGATGGGAGTTCAGCGGTACAGTGATTACTTGGTGATTACTATCGCCTCCTCAACCACAGTGCTGTTGCCGTTACATATTGGCTGACCAGATCATCGTCATCCTCAGAGTCTTCTTTACCATCACTATCCTCAACAATCTCCATGCCCATGTCGTCTTCAATATCATCCTCGCGCGCTCGGTATGCGAGTTCGCTAGCATCGAGCTCCTCATCGGTGCACGGTCGAAGCGAATGGCTCTCGTGGAGTCGAGGGAACAGCTCCTGGATAGTCCTCAGATATTTGAATGTGCATGGTGTGCCGTCGTCCATCAAGGTCGCGAAGGAGACAAGAGGACGTCGTGGAAGGCTTGCGAGCTTGTCTGCGATGGCGTTACAAACTTCAACGGCGGGTACCAGGTTCATGTGGCTGCGCAATGTGTTCCTCTGGACATAGAGCCGGAGGTGGACGGATTCTAGTGTCACAAGAGCAGGTTGAAGGTGCTGAACAGTTGCCAAGACGAGCCTCCAGGGATCGGCATCACCGTTCACGTTGCCGTTGCAGTGAAAGCGAATTTCCAGAGTGCGAAGGTTCCGACATTCCATGACACATCTCCCGACTTGCCACTCATTCTGGGCGTTGGCGACCTGGACTGTATGTGGGTCAGCCTACTAATTTGATTGTCAGTCATGCCTTGTAGTGTGTACTCACAATCAGGGAAACATTTGACTGTGTTGTCATAATGTAATGTCAAATGCTGGAGGTTTTGTCCTGCCATTGCCACGAGCATCTCGGAGGCGACAGCAGAGACGGGGGTGATGAAGGCGACATCCAGAGTCCGGAGGCTCATCAAATATGACCAGTCCTGACACGGTCCTAATATCCTGACGACGCGGCGGAATCTGGCATCAGGCTCATCGGGCTCGACGTTGTATCCACGGATACGGATGTAGAGGGCCTCTACCGTGCATAAAGAAAAAGGCTGCGCGGGACCCTCGGGGAACACCTGAGTAGGAGAGAATTCAATGATACGAACTTCTGGCAGACGCTCGAAAAGGGCGAGTGGAGACAGCATTTCTTGTGCAGAGACAGGTTGCGCGATGTCAGCTCTGTTCAAGGCTTCGCATTCCACCCATAGTGTCTTCACGTTCGGCGGTGTCGGGAGTGTCTTGAAGTCCTGTTCCGTGTCAATGATCATATCCCGCAGGCAGAGATTGGTCAATTTGGGAAAACAGGCAATGATGCTGAGTATAGCGGTGGGTGAAAGTGAAAAATGACCGCTAGTCCTGTGGCGCAGGCCTAGATTACGAACATGTTGAACAATGTGGTCAACGTCCCCCGAGAGGAAAGTCATGACTTCGCTGAGCTTCTTCTTCTTGCCATACGTTTGTTCGAACCGTTCGTCGCTGGTCGCCATAAACGATATGGTGATTGTGCGCCACAGGACGCGGTAGCCCGCCTGTTGCCAGTACTTGCAAACGGCGACACAGGATGCCAGAGCTGCCCGCGAGCTCGGGTGCAGCTCAAACGGCTTGGCGCGGGTAGATGCGATGCATTCGAAGATGTGGGTAAGTGTTTCCGACGGTAGGTCTGCGGCACAAGGCATGGCCTGAAGCAGAGTATGGATCCAGGCGCGGATTTGAGGCAAGCTGAAGGAGTGGCTCAGGAGTAGGGCTGCAAGTTTGTCCGAGGACAGCGTACCTTTTTATACAATCACCGTTGTCCTGCGACCCGGCTGAATACAGGCTTGTTGGCCACCGTTGGCCAAGCATCAATACGGAAAACGATGCCTGTCCATGACGGCCAACATCCAATTCGAGCACCCTCGTGGCTGGCGCGTGAACGGCTGCGGAAAACGGAGGATTGGCCAAGAGGAGGAGGTTGCGCAGCGTCCCACCCACTGCAGGAAGGTATCGATTCCTTTCGACGAGTATTCCACCGATGAAGCGTTGAGGAGAAGCTTTCATCAGGGATGTAGCTCGCAACACCTATTAGTAGCAATGCAGCAGATGCTGAGGAGGAATTCAATGTGGCAGGCCGACGCGTCAGTGATTCGAGGAGAAGGGAGGACAGTTCACCTCGCTGCTTCAAACGGCTGACTATTGGGAAATCTCTCCGCACCGCCTTCATACATCGTATAATACATGAGGTTACGTGTTGTCTAATTTGGATCCTTGTGGTATAAGAGATTGGTGTGGGACTCGAACGGTAGATGGGGCGCCAGTTATGCTACCATACGCCCACTCCGAGTGGATCCATTGATGGGTCTCGTCGTGGTTCTTCATTCGGAGGTGTGGAAACAGGTAGATCGCCTGATGAAAGGACGGGTGAAGGCGGTTTAGAATCTGCTGGCTCCGGTGGGGTTTGACTTGCGGCCGAGGGCACAGGAAGAGCAATCGTAGGGTCCACAGGAAGCGCGCTGGATTCACTAGCAAGGGTGTTCGCAAGCAGAGATGATTCTCTGAGAGAGCTGGGAGTAGAGGCCTGAGAGCCCCAAGGATTGTCGAAAAGTCCTGAAGGTACGCCCGGCCGTGCCTGTCTCGGCTTGCTCGTCGCCCAGGGATTCAGCACGCTTGAGGTGGCAGTAGGGAATGTTACTGGTATCTGACGGGGTGGCGGCGACGGCGGTGGAGAGGAGTGCTCGTCTGCCCAAGCTGCGTTAATCTGGTCGCGACTCTTCAGCTCTCCACCCGCGCCGTCACTGCCCCCTGTCGCACTGCCGGCGACCGACAACTTGCTGAGGTCCTTCGCTACACCTCCGTACGCGTCTTGAACAGCGGAGAATGCTGCAGACGCGTTTGATGAAAATTTGCCCCAGACTGAGCGCATGCTGCCCGCGTTAAACAGGTCAGAGGCAGTTGGTCGCGGCGAGGGAGATGGCGAGACTCGTGAAGGCACGGCGCTGGAGCTTGGGGACGGAGAACGCGGAGTCAAATTGGCACTTTGAGCGCGTAAACTGGTCGACGAAGTTTTCGTGTGCAGGCGGTTGAGGCTATCATGCCGCGCAACGTGGTTCATCGAAGACGGCAACGAGATGGAGGCGCTAAGCGCGGGTGAAGCGGGCGAGGCTGCTCTCTGCAAAGCAATGCGCGAAAGTGTGGGCGAGGCGCCAGGACCGCGCACAGTTGGCTCTGGGGATCCCGAAGGCGATGGTGGCGTTGCCAGTGGCACGACAGCGGGATCCTCCTCTGCGTTGTCGATCGGAGCGACGAACTCCGGTCCCTGCGCAAGCCTTGTGACGAACTTGCCATTCATCTCTTCGTCCGTGCGGCCATAGAGCTCGTGCCAGAAGCGCACGTCCTTCGGATTTGGGAAGAGCACACCCATATCCGCACCTGGCTCTCGTCGTGCAGGGTCGTCCAATGCGGGATCGTAATCCGCGTTACGGTTGAGCTCCATCTCGGCCGGTGAGTTGAAGAAGTCCCACACGCTTACAGTGCATTCCGATGGCGGACGTCCGCCTTCGCCGACCCGTCGTTCCCGTTCGTTGTTGAAGAGGAAAGTACCGAATTGACATGAGTACAGATGATAGTGCAATCGTCGGAGGAAGCGTTCGTTGAACTCGAAGCGTTCTGGGAACTGACGCTGCACTTGACGGACAGACTCAAGGAATTGATGGAAAACCGGACTTGTCTCCTGCAGATGCTTCTGGGACGAGAAGCGGTTCTGCACTGACGCAAAGAACGCTTGTGCTGCCTCGGCTCCGCCCCCGTTGCCAGCGAGATCGACTGGCGCGACGAAGAATTTCTCAGAAGAAAGATGACCACAACGGTCCAAGAACTTGTGGCCGAAAGACACCCAGTCCTTCTCGATGAGGATCTCAAAACCCTTGATGGTCCTGTAAAATGGATCGAGGCAGAGCTGGGAAAGCGCAGAGAGCTGCGCTGTACGGTCCCATCCATCCGAACAATGGATAAGCACGTGGGAGGAGTTGACGTGGATGTTGCGGACGATGTGCACAGTACCATCGATGATGGCAGACAAGTGCCGCAGCCAGCCGGAGCGTCGTAATGCCTGTCTGTCCAGGATCGGGACGACGAGACTCTCGCCGGGTGCATCGCCGCCGGCACCGGAGGCTGCAAGCTCAACTTCTCGCAGCGCCTCCACAACTTTCGAGAGCGAGTCACGCATTTGATGGATGTTGTCGATGCCGAGGTAGAGTTTGCGTGCCTCCTTGTAGTGATCCATGTTCTCTGTGCCTGCGCCCTTCGCGGTGTTGGCCACGGCGTTGGTAGTGGGACGGGCATCGATGATAATGTTAGTCGCGGTTGCACCATAAACAACGGCGTTCGATGCTCGCGAATCGGGCGAATAGTGCGTTTGGAAGATGGACTGGATGAGTTTCTCGTCCTGAATCGATCTGTTCTGTGTCAGACCAACCATAGGTTGACTTGATCTCGTGATGCTTCCCTGTAATCTAGAAATTAGACAAGATGACATAGGAAACTACCGTGGACGCACGTAGTTTGCCCAATGAAGGTATGTTAGCGATGGTATGCGACACTTGCTGCGGTACTTGGAGGCATACTGGAGCGTGGTATCGCTGATTCGTGTAGGAACCACCAGTCTGGCCGGATATGTTGGGCAGAACTATCAAATAGAGTATAACTAAATCAACAACTTGCTGAGACACCAACCGAGCGACCTACCGTGTAATCTTTGTTGATATCCGTGAATCGCCATGCCTTTGTCCGGGAGCCTATGCCCATACGCCCAAACTCCTCTCGCGGTGAATAAAGCGTCCAGCCATCATTGGTTGGGAATGGTGGGTTGGGGACGTATTCGAACGCGTAAAGCTGCGTAACAGAGGCTGAAGTTCGGTGGTCAGCTGCGCTTCATACGACGACGATCTAAGCACGTACTGGAGACAGTGAGGTCCTTGATACTGTCAAACACGTCCGAAGCTTCCTGCTCCGCGTTGAATGACATTGTGATCGTCTCAAAAGTGCGGGTGCGGATGGTAATGGGGCACTTCCCCAGCAGCGTGTGGGGCATACGGGTGACCAGCGCAATCAGCGGGTACGGTATCTGGCCATCATATTTAATAGCTGACAGGATTATACGCGTACGCGACTCACCCACATCTCCTCTTTACCGGGTTCATCGTACGCGAATATGAGGTGGTGCGCGGTGAGGTGGAGGGTGCCCGGCTGGCTCGAGCCTGCTTTGGTGCAGAGCACCCCTTCGACCTGCACATTTACCATCAATCACGCATGCATTACGACCAAAAACGACCAACGTACCTTTGCTACTCGTATAGCATCCATGCGGTCTGAAGAGCGATGCCGCGGGGGAGGTCGTGCTCGTGGTCTTGGGGAACGTAATGGGCGCCTCTTTGGTGTCGTGTTCTCTGCTCGAACTCTCACTCCCCAACGCCTCCTCCACGCTTCCTTCGTTCGCGAAGAAACCCGAAATGCGCCAAACGAGCAGAACATACCATGCCACCTACCGGGATGTTTTCGCAGGCCAGACAGAGAGTACAAGCATGTCGGAATTTAGATTGGGCGCCCCATACATATCGGCTAGGCTCTGGTGACCTTCTCCCTGGATAGCACGCCTTGAAACACCAATTGACCACTGTCTCTGTTCTTAGAAACGCATTGATTCTGGTGTTTTCGGTTCATTCAAGACAGGCCAGGTGGACGATAGCGTCATTCATTCCCCAGATTCAGTGACAACCAGCACCATCGCTCGTGGCCGGACACATGTTGGCCATGCGCCTTTGGCCGCACGCTCGAGGTTCGCACGGCCGACTCGTACTCTTCTTATACTGCAAATACGCGGATACCTAGACAACCTTCTCCCCCGCCCCGGCGACCAGGAGACCTAGAGGAGCCTGGGAGCGCGAACGTGTACCCCGCGCGCGGCGTTTTTTCGCGGGAAGATACCGCCTCCAACTGTCCAAGTATCCGCGACAAGGGAGGCTTCCGAACTCAAGTACAGGTCCCGACAGCTATCTGCATCCAGGGTACGCTGCTCGCTATATCAACGAACGTCGTTACGCAGCGCCTTACGCCCCTCGTGTCTCCCACCAGCAGGGTCCGCCCCACCCCCGTTTCACCCTCCATCTTCCACTCTCAAACGTTCACGTGCGGCGCAAGACGCGCTCTACGTACGAAAAACATGGCCATCGATGCCGACGACCGCTTCCTGCAGCCACATCAAACGATGACACAAAGTAACAGCTCACGATCGCGCTCGGGCATCGGGCCGCTAGAAGTGCTCCGAGTCGCGCTGATGCAAGGCGACCTCGACGACTTGCGAAACGACCTCGCACGCGCGCTTCGGCGCAGCGATATCGAGCCGTCTGTCCTCGAGTGCCTACTGTACGGGCTGCAGGGCATCGGCATCAGTTTGGAAAACGCACGTCAGGCCCTGTCTCTGACGGCGTGCGACATGGCGGAATCTCGTGATGCTTACACTGAGAACGCCGGCACCCAAGAGGGAGGCGACGGTCGCGCGCTACCGGGGGAGGTTGGCGGCAGTGCTGTGCAAAAGCAACGGAGTGCGGAGAGACATACATGGGATAGCTTCAACCAAGGTTCACCGCAGTCCGGCGTCCAGTCAAGGGATCCGTACATCAGCCAGCTGGTGTCGCCACCATTAAGCACATGCGCGGTTACACCTGCGACAACGGAGCATTCGGCACATCGTAGAAGTCAGCATACGTTCCCACACCGGCAGCCTTCTGTGCACCTAGGTCACATAGCGGCAATGGACAAGGAGAACGCTAGCATGAACGGTGTCACGGCGCGACCCTCCGCGGCCCTCGAGCCTCGAAGCAAGACGTCTGCGCGCAGAAAACGAAGCGGAGCGAAAATGTGGGCGACAAAACGGTCACTATAAGCGACCTTCGATGGTGGCGGTGTTCCTGGATGGTTTTCAAGGTGTGTTTCAGCTGTACCGTCGTTATTATCGTTTATGAGACTGACCTGTTGCTTGGCAGAGTAGTGGAGACTCTCATAGTCGTGCTATTGCAATACGGAAATCGCGTCTGACAACAGTATGCTATGGAAGTCTCGATCGAGTTGGCCACGCTGTGCTAGAACTGAACGTTTGCGGTGCGCCTACGGTGCTCCGCCACGTTCAAGTCCGATCTACGGGAAGTTGTACTGTACTCTCGGTGTGCAGCAACGCTGGGTCTTAGCTATGCTAGCCGTCGCATATGAAGCTTCGAACCGCACCGTGGACGCAAGGTACCCGGTGTTAACTCACCGTGCTAGGCGAAGCCGTCAATCCTCCGTCACCTAGAACAGAGTTTGAGGTCAACACGGCGTCATGAAATGGCAAGGCCGCTTTCATGTCGTCCAAATTGCTCGTACATTGCATGGTGAGATTGAAGTTTGCACAGGCATGTTATCCTACCGATTTCCAGCAGTCAGCGGACCAGAGCCGTCGTGTCCTCTTGAACGCTCGCGATAACCTTCTGTCGCAGACGTCTTCTGTCGCACAGCTGGGATGGCTCGGGCAGGCTGGGTGCCCGGGGAATTGGTGGTGCCACGGCGACCAAGGATCTTTACATGAGTTGTCCAAGAAGGCCTATTCGACTGACAGACTGCTCTGATAGCAAAGGAACGGAGAGTTGCAGGAGGACATGGGATTCTGCCATATGGGATATCATCTGGAGGGATCTAAAATCTTTCCGAGCGTCAGGTCGGCGGCGCGCAAACAGATTTAGCTGTCGGCACGCATGCTATAGTAGCTAGTGTTTCTACCTTTTTCTCAACTTCCTGCGAGCTTGCACGGGATGAGACGGTCGAGGATTGAGGTCGGTAACTTGGAATATCGGCGGAGAGAGGGGGGCTGACTCCGAGACGGCCGGGTCAGGACCCAGCGCGTCTCCCTCCGCCATCAGGCTACCGCTGTTCTGACAGAACAAGTTCATGCTTTTCTCTCAGCCTACTCGTTCTGGTATGGTGATCACGATCAGGGGTGTCACGGTGTGTAAGCGGCTGGAGAGACCTCGCAGATAGCCCCCGCAGTGGTGACCTGCCGAGCGAAGATCACACTCCTGTCTAAGAACGCTCACAAATTGTATATCTACATCCTCCCCAGCGCATGCAGTACTCGTCCCTGCGTCTTCCTCTTCTCGTGGTCCGTCGCAGTGCGCCCCAAGACATCCGCCGGCGCCATGACTGCACGAACAGACGCTAGGGACTCTACCAGCTCCGTCGACAAGAAGCTCGCGACGGAGGGCTCGGTCAAAGATTTCCACGACAAGTCCACCGTACAAGCGACTCAGGTCGATGTCGCCGCACACTTGGTCGCGGGCAGGGAGGTCTCCTTCACACCGGAGGAGGCTGCACGCGTACGGTTCGTTGTCCTGCAGCTTATCCCGACCGCCCACGCTCATGCCCTCGGTCCCACAGACGAAAGATAGACTGGCATCTCATGCCTCTCATGTGCAGTAAGTCCGCAACATCACACGATTCGTCTAGCGGCGAGAAGGACCTCTAACCCACTTCCTTCCCGAATGGTGCAGTCCTCTACATGTGAGTTTGTCGCGCCACAGCCGCCACCATCATCTTACTGAAAATACCTCGCTTGTTCTAGGATGCAATTCGCCGACAAGACCACCCTCGGGCAGTCGGCGGTGTTGGGGCTATTGTACGTCCGCGTAAAGTTAGTCGGCCGCACCAGCGCGCTAACGGGGCAATGTGTCTGCTATTCTCGCCCACCGATAGCACCGGGGCCCACATCGACCAGAACCAATTCAATTGGCTCGGAACGATATTTTATCTTTTCTTCCTGCACTTCGAATGGCCACAGAACCTTGCGCTGCAATATCTGCCAGTCGGAAAATGGATGAGGTTCGTACTCCAACTTCTCATTCTAACGTGGTATTCACAGTGCTATGTGAAACAGCTTCAACATCTTTGTTTGGTCGGTCGCGCTTCTGTGTCACGCCGCCGCAAAGAATTTTGGCGATCTCTTTGCCTGTCGCGCCTTCCTTGGCATATGTGAAGGCGCGATCACGCCTGGTTTCCTGATCGTCACATCTATGTTCTATACCCGCAAGGAGCAGTCGCAGCGTGTGGGCTACTGGTGTGCGTTTCACTACCTTCTCTTTTACTTACTCGCGTGCTGAGAGCTATTCTAGTCCTCATGAACGGCGCAGCTATCATCGTCTTGGGCCTTGTAGCGTTCGGGACACTACACATCAACACGGGCAGTTTCATGCCCTGGCAGTGGTACGTTCGCCGCCATTCACACATCATTCGTATCGTTTAATGATCCGCGTCTGCAGGTTGATGATCATCACAGGCATCATCACACTTATCACGTCTGTGCTCTTCTGGTGCGTCTTTCGGTTTGCACGATGACCGCACGCGCCAACGCCACCGTCCCATGTCGTGCAGGTTCTTGTTCCCGGACTCCCCGGCTACCGCGTGGTTCCTCACGCCTGAGGAGCGCATCATTGCCATCGAGCGCATCAAGGTCAACCAGGCCGGTGTCGAGAACAAGCACTTCAAGCTCGACCAGTACGTACCACAAAGCGTCTCGCGCCGCCCGGGGCGGTAGCGCCCACGTATCCGTTCGCTCATGCTCTGCTCGTCAGGCTGATCGAGTGCCTCTTGGATCCCAAGGCCTGGCTCTTCTTCTTTATTTCCGCTATAGCGTGCGTGCCGCGGCTCGTTTCACCTCGATCGTACCAGCGCTAACGTTTTGCACCCTGCCCTCGGCGATCGCGCCTAACAGAAACGTGACGAACTCGGTACGTGGCGGCCAGCCTCTTCCGGCTATTTAGACTGACGCTTGGCCCTCTTTCCCGGCGTGTAGTTGAGTAACCAACGGCAAATCATCGTCGCAGGCTTCGGTTTCACCGTCGGCCAGACGACTTTACTCGGCACCGTTGATGGCGCGGTTGAGAGTGCGTCCCTGTTTGGTTGTCAAACACGAATCTTGTGCTAATGATGCGCGCCCTCGTGTTTCATTGATACAGTTATCGTTATCTTCTGTACCGTGACGTCTGCGACATATTGGAAGAATGGGCGGGCCTACTCTGCCGCGCTGGCGTACTGCGTCGCCATCCTAGGCTCGATCCTTGTCAATGCGCTCCCATCGACCAACCGTGTTGCCCTCCTGTTCTGCTATTGGATCTCAGGTATGCACGTTCGACCTCGCTACATTGCAGCCTGCTCACGCGGTTCACCACCTGGCAGTTACCTCGATCGCGCCCTTCGTGGTGCTCCTCGGGTGGGTGGCCTCTACTTCGGCAGGACACACCAAGCGGACGACCATGAAC
The DNA here is from genome assembly GCA_001969225.1 of Ceriporiopsis andreanae CBS 279.92. NCBI lineage: Eukaryota > Fungi > Basidiomycota > Agaricomycetes > Polyporales > Meruliaceae > Ceriporiopsis > Ceriporiopsis andreanae. The sequence continues at coordinate 24,080 of ALYI01004239.1, read as the reverse complement.
GCTATCGTGATGATTGGCTACGGCGTGGGTAACGCAGCAGGCCCGCAGTACTGGAAGAAAGTGTACCAGCCTCGGTACGTTTCCAGAGCCCCGTTGTCGGACGTGATACTCACGCTCGCCGCTTCATGCCTGCAGTAACCACGTCCCATGGGCCATCCTGACAGCCTGCTGGTTCGTCTGCGGCGTTCTGATACTCATCACACGCGCGTATCTCGCCTACGAGAACAAGAAACGCGACAACGAACCACGCGACACCAAGTACGATGACGTCTACACCGTCGAGACACGACCCGACGGCACGAAAGAGGAAGTCAAAGTCGACAAGGAGTTCCTCGACCTCACCGACATCCAAAACCGCGACTTCCGCTATGTCCTGTGACGAAATAGACCCGACTCTCACGACCCCGATCCGGAGCTATGTTATAGTTATCTATACCCTAGTCATCGCATCGTCAGCCCATGACCTGGCACTCAGCTTGCTGTATCCGCATCTTGTTACCGTTCATCGTTGTCGTTCACTCAATTTGCTCTGTTCCACACTTAGATAGTTTGCAATTAGTTCGTGTCCAATATATAATTTGTACAGTCTCGACCCAAGCTTGCCTCTGATCCTACGGAACGGAGACTCCTTGACAGCGAAAATTGTGCGAGTGGATGAGACTAGTGTCTCAATGATGTGCCACATCCCCCCTGCCATTCGAAGGAGCCGATGATGGCAGTCCGTCCAGCAAGAGAGCCCTGGCTTGGAGCAAGGACAGTCATGCGCTTATTTGGGATATCTATAGCAGTTCTGTGAGCGCAAAGACCGTCAGCATTGTGTATCACCAAGCACGCGGCAGAGAATGGACGCACACAACAATGAAGCCCACGACATGCAGATCCAGGATCTCCTCGTCATAGCGCTCGGACTCGTCAGGGTTCGGCGGCGCGAGTATCGCGAGGACCGCGTTGTACAAGCCCGAGCCGGTTTGCGCGGGGTTAACGAGGAGTGGCTGCATCTCGGACACAACGCGGGTCGCGCCGATAGGCAGCGCAGAGGTGGGCGCCATGGTCTCTGCAGAGCGCACAGCGCGATCAGCAGGCATGCGGGTGATCGCAGGTGAGGTGCCAGAGCGTACCTTCGCCGATCCGCCAGATAGTGAGATCGTCAAATGCGATGATGGCGCTCGAGGGCGAGAGCGCGAGGTCGGTGTTCTGCTCCCCGCCGATGATGTACCCCGTAGAGGCAGCTCCGGCTGTCAGCGGAGGCATCCCGGGAGGGGGGCTGAAGCGCTCGCCATAGAAGTACGAGTGCATTTGATATTTGTGCACGCGTAACCGGTAGAGACCATCACGCTCGGCAACCTGAAGAAGACTTGTAAACCATTGCACATACACGACACGGGTGAAAAGGCATACACCGCCGGACTTAGGGATCTTGACCACGGTGATGTATTTTCCATATGTGCGCTGCATCTCCACGTTGAGCTTCTCGTGGCCGACGATCAGAATAACGTTGACTGCAAAAAGTTGAGAATCATATATGTTCAACGAACAGGTGTCGGTGCTTACTTCGGAAAGCATCTATACAAGCTTTTATTAGGGATTGCCGATGGTCGTTGTTGGAGCCTGTGCTTGCAGAGAAAGACGAAGGTGTGTCCACAATGACTCCCGAAGCTCTCCCTGTACAACGCATGATTATCAGACTCCGAAAAAACAAACTCGAAGATGGCATATATACCTTGTGGATCGTCCGCTAATCGATCCGACAGGTTTTCTCCTAGATTGCGTATGAGACGTTCTAGCAGAAGAGGATTTCGCTTGGTTTCTTCGTGACCGTACCAGTACGCAAGGGGAAGGAGTGAATTTGACGACATGTGTGCCGGCGCTGTCGTTGCAGAATTACCCAAGGTGTGTGTTGGAGTTGAAGTCTGTAATGGACTGGGAACGGGGGTGGCTGATATTGTGCCAGGAAGCATAGCTCCTCCCTCGCCGTTTATTGGTCCCTCAGATAGACGAAAATGAGATTGGGACTCTCACCTCACTAGGATCCACGTTCACAAGGAAAGGACACCAACCCTGTCCTGCTCTCGTAACATAATTGATCAATATCTTGGCTACGGTAGTTTTCCCCGAATTTTCAGGTCCCAATATGAGAACTCTAGGTGGCTCCGCATCCCCCGCGTCCATGCTTGGCGGTGTTTGCAGAGAGGTTTGTTGATTCTGCACTGCACGAACGCGCATTGCTTCGAGGGCCAGATGAAGGTTGGCATACGCGGGCATGGGTGTCTCTTCGGAGACGTATTCGGTGGACGGATGGCCTGTGACGTGCAATTCCGTCTTGTAAGGGCGCAAGAAGGTTGACAAGTGGAAACAAACTTATCTGTATTGTACAACCCAACCATGTGAAGACAGCAGCTTTGCATTCTTCGTAGAAGAGATATGTCTTGCCATCCGCGAGCTCCGCGCCAAATATCTCCGCCTGCCCTCGCACAAGCTGGAAAGAGGGGTTGAGATCAGACCTGCTTCGAGACGAGAGGATAGATTCACCTACCTTGATTGCGAGTGAAGTATTAGGGTCGAGCTCGAACCTATACTCGCTCTCTGGTTTCAAAACCCACTCTCGGGGCACTGCATGTTCCGCTGCCATGTTAGAAACACGAAACCCAAAGCTGACGTGTACTAGGTCGTGGCCTTACGAAGATAGAGGCTCTTTTCGTTCACATGCACACACAGCTTGCACAAACCGCGATCGTTTCCGACCTCAAAGGCAAGGAATGCAGTCCACTCACAAACAGTCTGTGGCTGTAACGGTAGAACTTGACGAAAAGGTAGAATTTGCCGCCCGCAACTGATCACATTGGCCGAGCGGCGCCGAGAAAGGGTTAAGGTTTGTGCCACGAATTCGTTGGAATTGGCCAAATGTTAAATGTCCACACAGTCTACGAGAACAGACACACTGGAGGGCCAAGATAGGACAACAAGGGATGTGCGACAGCTAAGTAAGTAGTAATGTTTGTGTTCCGTCTGTCTGTAGGGCCGAAGAGGGTGGATCATGAAATGGTCCCCGTTCACGACGGAGCCATTGTACGGAACTCGTTAAGACGACATGCTCTTGAGATGAATACATACATATGGTATCGTGAAGCCAGGTATACGGATCTAAATATAACGCATCTTTCCAGGACGCCACAGCCGCCATGCTCTGCGACGTATCGACATGCAATGTCTATAGGAAGGCGGCGACTTTCACAGGTTTGCGGACAGCGGCCGAATTACCTTCGTTGAACTTGTAGGCCACGGGTGGTCGCTTTTGTGAGCTCTTGCGAGTACTGACAGGCTTGCTAACTCCTTTCTTTTGTACGATGGGACGTCCGAAGAAATCTGTCGGGACCTATATTGCGGTGAGATGGTGAGCATAGAACGGATTCCCACTAGACGAGCAAATTTCACCTTCTCCAAAACCGGTTCACGACGGACACGCTTGACAGTTGCGGTGGCGTTCTCTCCCGCAAGGAGCTTTCCGTCACCCAGCGTGTCTTTTCCTGTCTCGATATCTTCCGCATCATCAGAGGTCCTATCGGAGGGCCGCCTTGATATCAGCCATCAACAGGCATGGGGCGTATATCTCGAGAAGAACGCACTTTGTATTGCCAAAGAATGACATGATGTTCCCCCTAGATTTCTCAATGGCCTCGACGCGGCGGTGAGCCAATTGTGCGTCGATCTGTTACAAGTAACTTGAGCGGAAAGATACACAAGAGATAGAAGATACCTACTTCTGTTGCCACCAGATGTCTGGTCGCGAAACGAGAGATGGCGATGTCTGCAGAACGCTTCCCGTCATAAGTCACAAAGACGTCGACAGGACTACAAGAGTTGGTCAGCAAGAAACTCGGGACATGTTTGAATCACATACGGCTCGAGGCGGTAGATTAGCTGGCCATCTTCTCCCCTCTCCTGCATGAAGCGGAGTTCGAGGGATACCATGATATCAACCCATCTGGTCAATATAGCACGTTCCTCGGGACGGATGACTTGGAAGTTGACCTAGGCTGAAGTCAGTACAGTACAAGAAAAGGACAAAAAAAGGACAACACGAACGGGACGTAGTGGCGGAGAAATTATTCGGTTGATCATGGGTGCAAACTCGAGCTGCAGAATCTCGCTGCTGGCGAAATGTTGGTACGCGCCGCCAGAGCGTGTGCCAGCTGTGCGTAGGCATTTTGCAAGGGAAGCATAAATTTCCTCGTTGGCCTTCGTCTGAGTGTAATTCTGCAGGACCATGATCATATTAGCAGGGAGCAGGTGAGAGGTACGTCCGAAGGGGTCCATACCTCCCAATCGGCTTTGGGGCGCTCGACCCGCGGAGCTCCACGCTCCTGAAAGAGCGGATAAAAGGGTACAAGGAAATATGGCAGATATTGCAACAGGGTATACTCCCGCTCAATCCTCATTGCACCTGACATGAGGTCAAACGTGGATAACCATTCATTTGCGCGAAGGTAACGTGAAAAGTTCGCATCGTGCCGCCTCAGAGTGGCGTAATGTTCGAAGCAGCCTGCAAGTCTGGTCAAACGCTGACTGACACATACAAGGCGGAACTCCTTACCTATGGCGATCCTGTCGGAAGAGCCGCTGCTCTCGATTTCTCGGCTTAACCGACCCACATACCGTGTCTCTTCGTCCTCACCCAAGCCCAATTCCTTGGCACGTTTGCGCGTCATCGGCGTGAACAGATCGTTCAAAACCGCCGTCTGAGAGACATCGCCCTCCTTCATGCCGACTGTTGCTCTGCGCACAACAGGTTCGGTTACCGATTCGTTCCGGGCCTTGATGAGCTGTAAGGTATTCAGACAGCCCCTGAAATCGCCTTGTGCAACGCCAACCAGCGTCGTCAATGCGCGAGAGTCGAATCGTAATTCTTCCAATTCGCAGATGTCCTTCAACCGCTTCACGAGATGGAAGTCATTGGGTCGTCCAAGACGGATGATCTTAGCATAAGGCCGTAACTTGGTTAACGCGCTGGCGTAGAGGTCGTTGCAGATGCAAATGATAGGACGTCGAAGAGGTCGTGTTTCCTGTGTGTCACCTTTCCTCCCTGTAGATCTTATGTCAAGTCAACACCAGACGCGAAGGGTTTGGCCGTACCTCGTTTCTTGGGCTTGTCGAAGGTCAGGGACACTAATTTCTGAATAAAGCCGCCAGACTGGAAGCCTGTCAGCGATACAGGAATGAGCGGAGGAGGAGATCGGGGGAGATCCTTACGCTGTCTGTCCCTCCTGTGGCGCCGTCGATTTCGTCTATGACTATCAGATAGGGCTTCTTTTTCTTAATATGTGAACCAGACTCTAGAGCTGGACGTATTCGATCATCGATAACCTGCCCGGTGCGCGCATCACTGAATAATCGCTGTAAGCTTGACCACCGATTGAAGAAGTGGAAGACGAACCTAGCATTGACCTCGAACACAACATATCCCGCTTGTCGAGCAATGACGTGGGTGAGCGTCGTCTTGCCAAGACCAGGTGGCCCAGAAATAAGTAGAAGCCTCTCTTCAGGCCGGCGGTATGGATCGGGGTTGTCATCGTCTCGTGCACGCTTCTTTCCTTTCGATTTCCCAAAGACGCAGAAGTCCCATTCCTTTACCCATGACATGACTTCACGGTGCACGCGATCATCGCCGAGCAAATCCGCGAAATGTCGAGGACGATAGCGGTCAACCCACAGTGTTGTCTCTGGGTTCTCAGATGCTGGCGATGCGTGTTGTGCAAGGACTTGCGCGTCGCTTGGGAAAAACCAATGTCAACACAAACAATGTTCTCTGATTATGGACCAGAACCTACTCTTGTACCAGCTTGTTCGCTGCGTTGAGTGATAAATTGTCCATCAGCCTATGAATAGGTACGTCCAGCAGGTTTCCCATTGGTTCATGATTCCGGCCCGATAGCTAATCTCGCGGGTGAGCAGACGTTGGCTCGTATCGCGTCAATAAAAGTACATACACTCAGCAGGGAGGTGTATTTGCGCGGCTTGCGCTTGATCAGCACGGTCTTGCCATCGAAGGTGGTTGCCCTCAGAGATATACTTGAATATTGGGGCGGCACAGCTGATGGGGCATTAGCTGAAGAGGACGTTGAGGATTGTGCGGGTGCGTAGGGACGCAAGATGTCACGAATCTCGGGGAAATCTTCGTCCTGTGATGATGGCGGCACAGGATTCGAAACGCCTGGGCATGTAATATTATAAACACTGCAAGAACCAAGAACGAGACATGACACTCGCCTTCGCCCATAGACAGAAGATTATTATTTCCAAACGATCCATCTAATAATGTTGCGGCTGCATGCAATATCATCAGTGTCAAGTGTATTCCCTGTATATTCTGCTGCTCACATCCAAAGAGGTTTTGTTTCGTCAACGATTGATGGGTGGTAGAGTCTTCGTATATATTGTTTATAATTAGGTCTGCGTTTGGAGCGAGGACGCCTGGATCGCATAAATGGATGTTGCGAACGCGTCAGTGATAGCTTCACTGTGGAGATCTGCATGTACGTACCTGGGGAGGAGCCTCTTCCAGGAAAGTCGCTGGGAAAGGAGAAGTCTGTCATAAGCAAGGTAGCAGCTATGGCTTTGTTAGATCCTACAGCAAGAATGAAATCGACGACGCGTGCTCACTGCCGAAACCCTCTGATTTCTCCGCAGGCGCACTTCCCATGGCAGCCGCTCCCGAACTCCCACCGTGTATGTCGCGCGCTGTGTACGCGACATTTCCGTCTGGTAGTGTTTTATCGGTGTAAACGTCTTCGACTATCATCTCTACGTCGGACGATGTGGCAGACGGTCCGCCCAGAAGTCCGTTCGGTACAAGAGTGTCAACCTCTGACATATTCCTGGCGTGTTGGTGAGCGAGCAGAAGGAAGGAGTATTTGAATGGGTGGTCAAATATCAGTGTCGGCAGGATGCGGATGAGAGGGAAAATACTGCCGTCGTTCACAGGTCGTCGTCGTCGTGGCTTGCGAAAGAACTCAGGCCGCCGCCATCACCGTGCTAGCGCGCCAAATGTTGCTCCACGTGACCGCAACCAAATTTTGCCGCCCGCAAAAACAGCTCTTTGCATGCTCCTCATTCTATCATCAAGAGACTGACTCACGAGTTCTCCTATACTCAGAAGTTTGCTGTGTATCACAGACTGTCGGACATTGCGTGCGAATTGCCGTTGGCGAGCTGACGATAGCCCGCGATAACGTACCTCAGCCGCAGGGCATGCACACTGTTGCACAGCCGACCAGCGGAACCAGTGGCGCAAATCACGCACACCACAGTCCTTGCAGAGACATGTCTATACATGATAGGACAAGGTATAGTTCTCCAATGCCTTCGTGGCGTTCGTCGTGACGGTATAAAGCCCTCACTTAGCATGATGCACTCATAATTTTTGATACTGCCGGGTCTCAGGGTACGCTCTTTGCTCGCCTGGAAGTGCGGCTCTGACTCCCAACCGCAGATACGAGCGATCTGCCACATGGGCCGTCCAATTCGCGACGCCCGCACTTCGACAGTCATTGCTGCATATCGCAAGGAGCCAACGTTTCCCGGCGACGTCACCTGGGAGATGGCTATCGCTGTCACACCACTCGACGGCCGCCCCTGCGAAATGCTATGGGACGAAGGAACCGTCCGATATCACATTGCGCCATGGCAGGGTGAGGACGACCGCGTAAGGTGGCTCCCTTACTGCCAGGAGGGCTCGCAACACGCCGGACGTGCGCCCATATTCCTACTTGGTCTCGGCATCTCCAACCTCGACGAAAATTGTATATGGCATGCGGTCAAAGATGCTCAGATACGTGACAGAAGTAATTTCCAGTATATGTACAAGAACTGGGTCTGGGATGTCCTGCCGGTAGGGTTTCATAGGCAGTTGTCCGTGCGTCTTATGATTGCTCACGACGGTGTTACAGTATCTCGCTGAAGCTGAGGCAATCTACGCGCGATACTCAGGACCCAGAAAAGATTCACGCGGTGAGGAATGCATCATGAACATGTCCGGACACCCCGTGGCTCGGTGTAGAAATGGTGTCTATTCGTGGCGTTTTTGAGTTCCCTGTCACGCTAATAGTCGCAGAGGCTCGTGTATGTACCATCAATAACTCAATTTTAACGAATGGCTAAGGGACAGGCTATTCCCATCCCTCCAAGAGCTGTCACAGGTTTCATTGACCAAAGACATTCGGAGCAGTCGCGCGCTGTCCGGCTCACACCGACATTAAGCACCCGCCACTGGTAGATTTTAAGCAATCCCAGGCCGTCTGGAGTCCGTTGTGGAGTCTTCTAATGACACACTTAGCCCGTATGCCGAAAATTTCTTGAACCCCAGTTACCACTAAAATTTCAAGCCAGATCTGGCCTCAACCGTATGTGAAAACACGTGACGGTGTGTCGCGTATTCTGACACGGACGTGCCCACAGCGCCGCCACATCGTGGTTCAAGCCTTGGGGTCTCAAACGCTGTGGCCAGAGCGGGATGTTTACTTATAAGGTCGCGTAACTACGCGCGCCGGCCGCTAGATTGTATTCTTCGTCAAAAACAACGGCCAACCCAAGCGGCGGCCATTTCGAAAATTTAAAACTTGCCGTAAGTGATGTATATAATGTGGGCAGTTCCAATGCTCGTACCTCAGACTCCAATTGGCACCCATCTCATCTTCGAATTGGCACACACTCCTTCGTTCTCGCCAACCCCTCTTTTGCTATGCCTCGTTTCTCGTCAGTTTCTATCGTTGTACAACGCCTCCGCAATCTCTCGTCGAAGTCTTCCAAGAAATCCGCCATCGAGGCCAACAATGAAGACATCGACGGGACCAGTTATTATAATCAAGAACCGACATCTGAAGGTTTTAATGGACTGGCCACCACCTCTAGTAGCTCTTCTACCTACCCTCTGTCGTCCCCCTGTACCTCTGATGAGGCGGGCCACGACCTGAATCGGGTAAGAGCCATTCTGTTCACACTTTCTGGCTTCTCTACTGACTCGCTCCCCCTCAGACCATCGCACACCCAATTTTAAGTTGGAAAGAAATATCTAAGATCGCGGCCGAATCTGATCGTCCCCAGTGGGATAGACGCGTGCAACCAGAACCTCTGACACCACCGCCCTGGCACGCCCTTCCCGAAAACGAGGATCGACGCCAGTTTGTGGATAGGTATGACACGGACAACGGGAACGGGTCGGATATTGAGCTCATTGTGCAGGGCAGTCCAGACAAGTATGTCTTTACATGGTCATCAATACGCTGTGATCGCTGACTTTCTTACGACAGATGGCCCGACCTTCACAATCACATTACGGGACAATCAATATTTTAATTGCATATCACGCTTACCCTCTCTTGTATTTATACAACATACCCACTCCTTCACGCTGTAGAAATTTGTTTTCCTCATGTACTCTGGATATACTTACTCCCTCTTACGTACAGTCACCTACAATTGCCCTTGACTTCGCTGTACGGTACTACCGCGTTAGCGGACATGCCATTGAGAATTCATCGAAGTACCTGAGCAGCACAGCCGTATTGTCTATAATATGGATCTCTTATCGCACAACTGACTTGCAGCCGCTCCTCGTTCTGTGTGTTTGGACTCGGATAGCTGGTACGATCGATGGGAACACGCAGTGCGATAAATACATAGAATGGTGGGTTCTGCCTGGTAAACATATTTGCACAAACTAAATAGGTATCACAATGACGGCCCGTGCATCATCATGTCTTCAACTAGTACCACTCACAGCATGCCGGTCGGAGGCGGCACTGCGGCGGCCTCAGCTACGCGATATGTGTCTTTCGGAGTGCCGTGGGTGAAAGCAACACTGTGGACATTGGTGAGTTCAAATCCTGAATCACGGCGGAACGAACTAATATTTTACTGCAGCAATGTCAACTGATCTCTCTAGGAATCTGGACGGTGCTTCAGAGATCGTCAAAATGTGATAGATAGATCTAAAGGCGCGAACCTCCAAAATATCGAAATCGTTGTGTTGTTGCAGATTACCACGCATGGCGACAGGCGTGACCTCCGGATCATTGTCCATGACATACCCCTGGTCATCCTCGTGCTCGAGAGGTTCACCCATATTGCCAACAATACTCTTGATCGTGGGTACGTGGAAATTTGGCACAGTGAACTTCGAGAACCGCGCCATGCCTGTATCATCTTGAGGAGAATCGACATAGCGAAGGTTAAGCAAAAACCGAGAGACTAGGATAGGTTGCAACCTAGCCAAGGCATCAGCCAATATACAAGAAATGCATTCCAAGGACAAAGTACTTACGTTATGAGAATTGTTATAAACGCGTCCGCTACTTCAAGGGCTGGCTGCGGATCAGAGCTAGTCAGAATGGCAGGAGAGCGGATGAACCACCACTCACAGTGAAGAGAATGAAGACGTCGGCTAGATTCAAAGCAAAAATGGCACTGCAAGGCGAGATCAGCAGAAGCTGGCTCCCGAATTCGAGATACCAACATAAAGTAGATGCTGCCTGTTGCTGATCATGTTATATTCTTACGCCCACAGGAAGGGCGCGAACGTACCATCTCTCAACATAGTCGCACTTAGTCCTACAGAAATGCCCAAACTACTCGCGTTTTGAAAATGACGGAAGGTCTTCATCCATGTGACTATGATAACGATAGCGTTTGCAAGGATGGTAGAGCCGCGGGTGAGGATAGTCACTAAAAACTAATGAGTCCGCAGCGGAGACGAGATAACGGCTTAGCCACATACAGCTGTAACAACAACGCACGTTGGTCCTTTAACTCGTTGTAGAGTGATTTTAAGTACTCACCCGAGACTGACGGACGGGGGAAGATCCATCATGCCGCCGCAGTACGGGCCTAGCACTGGATCTTCGACATAATACACCTGACGTCGGCTGTAGCTATACTAGATGACGGTCGGATGAACCCCATTAGATTGCATAACAAGATGTGGGCCTACCAAATTAACCACTAGTGGTATCAATCCCAGGAACAAAATAAGACCAGACATGAAAGCATCGCGGTCGCGAAGTGCATACACCCGAAGGGCCGAGAAGACTGAAAGCCTGGTGTCAATAACGGTATTATCAACGTCCCGCACGGAGACCCACCCGTTGTCACGACACAGAACGATACCAGGCCGATAACATCGAAAGGTATCCACGTCGTGAAGCACCTAAGTTACGGCTTTAGCGCAAAGCAAGGGACTGTGTCGACCGTGGTACTTACGTCTAGTAGGATGCAGTTCTTCTAGAATTACAAGTATTCGCGAGCCATGACTTACCTGCGAATTGTATGGCACAGCCTGCTCAATGACGACAAAAAGCATCAGGTAGCGATTGACAATGAACAGCCAGGTTGATGCGCTCCATCTTCGATTCCAGACCAGTGTCACCTCCTGCGGAATGGTGATAAGATATTCGAAGCCACCGAGAGCTACCACACACGTCAATTCAATGTGGCTCTCAAACCGAATGTATGTAGTAAGCTTACCTGTCTTAGCATAGACGATGCAAGTGTTTGCTACGCTGCAGGAGAAGTCTCAGCTCTTGGACAGGGAGTACAAAGATGCAACACCTTACGATGCTTGAGCTTCGGCGACGAGTTCAGGGTCGTAGATGTCTGCCATTTTTGTGCGAGACGTGGAGGAGGTGATGGATCTCTATCGTCTCCCTCCAGTGAATTATATATGACTACGATGCATACCAAAGACTTACATTTAGTGGAAATTTGACAGAGCTCGCAGACGACACGAGAGGTGGCCGACTGAAGTCTCGTCGCAGTCTTGGCTGACCAGCCGAGCCCGCCACAACACGCAATGCAATGTGCAAGTCCATTTAATTCTCCCGCTAAGGTGATCGCAGACCGCGTGCGTCCGTCCATCAATATGCTGCACTCGCTAGCGTCCGCAGCCAGCAGCGCAACTGATGCGTCTAACAGTTGTTCCCGGTATTTGCGTAACCGCAGTCTCTGCTGTTCTATGTGCACCGCCATCGCCTACTAGCTCGCCACGCGTAGTGCTTATCCCGTTTCTTGGCTGCCGGAGGGATATAGTCTGGAAACAGTGGATACATTTACCTACTTTATAGATACACAGACGATGGGGTAATTTCTAATCCGTATGGTTGAGTCCTAGGGTATGTAAATTCTCGAATAGCCTTCGACGCTAGAGGTGTCAAATACATGAGCATGATCTTCTTTGAAAGATTCAAGAAAGAGGAACCAAACGTACTAGCTACGACAGCAAGGACACAGGTGCTTGGATGCCGACATGCGAGACGCGAGGTTCTCGCGACAATCGTCACACAATGCGAGACAGCTGAGGTCAAGTCAGGAAATGATTACACGGGATACGATAGGTGTCTAGGATACTCACCGACAAGGCCAAAAAACGACCTCTCGAGGCTCGCACGCGCAAACCACACACATCTGGTTGTACTCTCCTACGTCTTGCCGGGCAAAGACGCGCTTCGCGTCACGACGCTCTTGGACATACATGCTCCAATCATCAGTGCCTTTCGAGGCATCGGACTCTGCTGGTTGCAAGAGGCGCGCATACCGCCGGCGCGTGAGAGGCGAGGCTGATGTGTCCGTCATGTGTGCTAGGAGGAGCGGTGCAGCGGCAGATGTGGACGCTGCTTGCGACAGGTCGGCGTACAGCTGCACTGCTTCGTCGTCGCGGTTGTCCTCGCCAAGATCGCTGTCGTCGTCCGACTCGTCCGGAGAGGGAGTGCCTTGACGGGAGTGAGTGGGCATCGCTGAAGGCTCGAACTCCTCATCTGCGTCGTCGTCGCTGAGATTCTCGCCGCGGAGGAATCGGTCGTAAACGTCCGGCTCCGCATCTGCTTCCGCTTCCAAAGCGCCGTGCAGATCCGCATGGTCAGCCAGGTTCGTGGTTTGCGGGCCACCACGGACGAGTGACCATGAGAAGCGCACCCATCCACTCAGAACCCTCCAGAGCAGAATCAGGAACCGACCCAGCTCCCGATGCCAGGTGACATTGACCAAAGTGTCGGCCCACACCTCTGCATCCCTCGTGCTTGCCTTGACATGCTTTATCTCGTTCGAAAAGCCCCGCTTCATGGACCCGTGTCTTCCGTGTTCGTCCCCGCGATGGATTGATACCAACCCTGACGGTGACAGCTCCAGAGTTGTGGGTATCTCAGCGGACGAGGGCGCGTGAACCACGTCCGAGCGCGCCCTGGTGATGCCGCCGACTTCGTTACCGAACCCGGAGACGCTCGTGGCCTCCAGGCTAGCGGTGCCCAGGCGAAAGAGCACGACGGAGAACTCTTCGTTCCATTTTGGCAACAGTGTTTCGGCGTGCCCGAAGAGCGGCTTCGTGATAGCGCCGGTGAGCAGCAGCTGTGAGAGTGCGTTGAGTGCACATGTTGTGATCGTCACCAGGAGCAGGAACGATTCGACGATGTTGGGTACCATAGTCGGAATAGGGTAAGATGCTGGGTAGAACCACATTACGAGGTGGAAGTGCGATATTGATAGCAAGCTGCAGATGGTGGTAGGGACAAGTCGCAGGCGCGCCCAGCGCTGTCTGACTTCAAGGCAGTGGATCATGGTGAGCTATAGAACGAGTCGATGAACTGGATGACCCTCTAGTGACAAACGCCACTGCGTACCTGCAGGAGAGGCAAGAACATAGTGAAGACCACGTGCACGTCCGGTCGGGGTGCAGCTCCCTTGGGTCTGAATACATGTGTGATGGACGACGAATAAATATACAGCGTGAAGCTGTAGCTGAGCTGCGAAAGCAAGTGTCAGCGCGATGACATCACGGAAGGACGGCTTCCACACACTAGGTTGAAGGTCGAGTTTCTCGTCACGTGGAGGCCCTCCATACCGCCGGACAGCGAGCTGATGAATATCGCAAAACATACGGTGACGAACGTATCCCAGCACACGTCCTCCATCGGCTTGTTCGCAGCCCAATGGTGTAGTGCGCGCAGAACGGGATACTTCGAGGTTGCGGGCCAAGCGATCTCCGCTCCTTGCAGGAGGATCAAGCTCCACAGCAGAAGGATCCTAATAAACAAGAAGATCGAAGGTATCCGGAAGACAAAGCGCGATAGGGTCGACGTGAGGTCCATGGGGAACACTTTGTGGAATACCGTCTGCCAACGGTTCCTCCTAACGTATGCTGGCGGCATCCGGTGCATAGTGGGCGGGCCCCGGGGAGGAACGACCATGTTCTGTATACGGTGGAGGATAAAAGCCTGCGACGCGTAAGTGAGCGAGCCACCGTCAGAGGTCGCCGTACTCACCATGAAGAACACGCCAAAAAAGTAGCCGGACTTGGCGAATCCCCACGGACCCGGTATCGTCAGCTGCCCCGAGCTATCCATAACTCTCTGGTGCAGTCGCGTATTGCTCCCCGAGCTCGTGCTGGAGTATCCGCCGGTAGCCTGACTCGGCGAGTAGTCCATGATATCTAAGCGGCGCAAGCGGTTAAGCAGATGGGAGGGCGCCCGCAGAATTCGTCGCGCAAGATTCATGGTAAGGGTGGTGGACAGCCTCGGGCTGTTTAATGAGAGCTGTGTGCGTTGTAGACAGGCGGTGGCGACATGTGGACGGTGAAGTCTGTTGGGGTCGAGCGAGAGGTGGCTCGCCGGGTGAGTTGTTGCGGAGTGTGAATGCGCCCGCGGCACAGCCACGGCATCGCTCACGTGATCCGTCACGGTACAGTCGCGACTCCCAGCTTGCACCTCGCGCGACGCGACCATATCACCGCTGGTACTTGAAAATCTCGAGACACGATGTGGTTGTGTTGTACGCATACGCTCCCATAATATTTACATGAGCTGTGACATTTAAGAGCGCCTCTTATGTATACGAGAAGCATATCCGCCATCCGTTGTCTAGAACATGGGACTCCTACACCCCAAAGAATGGCCCGCCTGCCTAATGAAGAGCAAACCCAGCGGCACAATTACCTCGGGGCCTACTGAACTACCCGACTGCACACCTGCTCCCGATAGACACACCTTCAACTGAGTGCAGTCGGCGACCTTCGTCACTGTCGTCTTGAGTACGATGTCCTGTAGGGTATCCGAAATCGGGTCGACCTCCCTCAAAACAGCGTGTGGCGCCTCTGCGTCGCCGTCGACAGCCCACTGGTCGTCCTGTGCGCGAAGTAAAATCGTGGACACGGGATCGCGTTCTCCAGCCCACGTGCCATGGGGGATGTGAGAAGTTGTGATGTCGAACGACAGGACGTCGCCCGGGTCAAACGTCCCGCTCACGCAACTGACTCGGCTCATGTTCGAGTTCGAGTTCGAGTTCGGACCTGCAGGTGTGGCACGTACAATGCACTCGCCGCTCAGCGTGTTGTCCGCCAAGTCGTAGCGGACCGTCTGCAGGGCAGGATGGAACGCGATGGGGATGTGCATCTGAGGGGTGTTCCCATCACGCAGATGGAACTTCCAGGTGGGACTATCGATGACGTTGGCGAGTCCGTAGGTAAAGAGAGGGTCCGGTGAACCCGCTCGATAGAAGGTAGCGGTGCTGGCTATAGTGAGTGGATCTCCTGCCGCGCGACCGGCGAGGATCGCGTACATGGGGTAGCCGTCACATCGGTGGTTCCAAGCCCGCTAAACAAAATTTATATTTGTCAGCGATGGTGCAGACATATTTAGTACACCAGCTGTCTGGACACTCACTTTCTGCACGATAGGCACGGCAACAAAGGGACCGATAGCCGGGCCAAAGGCACCGACAAGGAATATCGGAAAGTAGACCAGGATGTTGACGAGGAGATACAGCCACAGGGCTGGATGGCGCGCGCGACTTTCCATGTCTAACGCCATGTAGCCGCTTCTCCGTTCCCATACATCCCGGAACAACGTGGTGATGCCGTCGATATAGCGGACGTCGGTGCGGCCAGTGAAGCTGCCAATAACGGCCACCATGGAGATCGTGTACGATGCGAAGGCGAGCGTGGTGCGGTTGATGAAGGTATATGGAAGTGGGTCGACGCGCGAGTGGACGTCTATCGGTGGAGCTTCAGTTCAACGTTCGGGTCGTGTGGCAGAAATAATATTGCGCACAGTAATACATCCAGATTAGGTCCATAGCGTTGATAGTGGCCCATTGCTGCAGTGATATGTTAGGTCGTTCTGCAGTGGTTGAGAATGTCAACGCACCAATGTCCACAATGTTGCTTTCACCCATGGCGCTCTGAAAGAGACATATTGTGTAGCTGAGGTTGGCGCAGCACCGCCACCGATAGGCATGCTATGAGTGGTGGTAAGTAGTCGCAAAGCAAGTGGGACCAGCCCATCCCTGTTATCTCGCGCTTCCATGCCAGCGGCTTGATGTCCTAATGATCATGATGCTGGCGGCCATGTGCTGTTGGATGGGCGCGTGATATCTGCCCACCGATACCTACGACGTGACTGATACCCATCCATGCCCACCGCTGAAGCAGGCCTGCGACAAAAACACGTCAACAAGTGTGAAATGGTGCTGCTAAACAGGTGAAGATTACCAGACAGACGGTTAAGGTGATGGTATGGGTCACAGCGCACGATATGATATCTAGCTCCACCGACTCGCGATCATATATGGGCGAGGGGAAGTTGCACGACAGTGGCAATCTGTGTTACACGCTCGCCGACGTAAGTCGATACGCGGTTCCTGATACGTAAGGCGTGGGGGTCTTCAAAAGTACCTCTCGCCCATTGGTAGATCAATTATTGAGCTGGAAGAGAATAACGCGTACGATTCGCACGCGTGTTGTGCCCTGTCGTCCTGTGGCGAATGCTCGAGAACACCGCTTGTCCGCGGCGTTGGAGGGATTCAAGGGTGCCCGTCTCCCGGTCGTGTAATCGCGAACAACATGGAGCTTGTGGCGCGCTCTTTGTCGTCCTTTGTCATACGCTGACACCGCGTCTTGGAGGAAGAGGAGACAATTCGGAATGGTGGTCGCGAGCCCGACCGCGAAATTCGCGGAGCCCAGCCGGCGCTTGGAACGTGACCAAAAATGGCAATAACGGTGTTTAAGTTTTGATGCCGGTGGTTGGTACGGTTGGCGTGTTTCTGGTTCACGCTGCTACCGACGACTGCCGGATTTCATGGAGCTTGACTTGGCGGATCATGGATATCAGGTGCAGTCCAGCAGCGCGAAAGTGCGCAGGGAATTCTGGAACAGGCACCCACGCCAAGCGAGACCTTGTCCAGCTCGTCCGGTGTGCGAGGAGCATGATATGCACGGTGCCCCCTGAATTAGTGAGCCGGAGGATGGGTGACGACGGCGAATGCACGCAGCGTGGTCGGTGGCCGCCTGCGAGGATGACTGTGAACGACGAGCAGCGAATGGACACAAGGGGCAATATCGGCACCCCCGCTCAGACCGACCGAACAGGGGCGCTGATTGGCGGGGATCGCTGTGCTTATGTCAGCGTCCCTAGTTGGACCCGGTATGCTTTCGATTTCATGGACCTCTTCGACGACCTCCTTTGGAGCAACAATGACAAACCCTGGGCGGAGGCAGTCCGCCAAGTCGCGGGCGTGGCCCAGGACCCGCGGCCAGATCCTATATAACCTGCAGCGTCCTCGACGGTAGGTCCCATCCACAACCACTCACACAACACCCACAAGTCCACAACCATGACCATTCCATCCAACAACACGACGCTCAACGACGGCTCGTCCATGCCCTGGATCGGCTTCGGCTCGGGCACCGCGCTGTGGCAGCAGGACGCAGCGGAGCAGGTCGCGAACGCTATCAAGGCCGGCTTCCGGCACATCGACACCGCGCAGATGTACGCGAACGAGGAGAGCGTCGGCGCGGGCATCGCAGCCTCGGGGCTCCCGCGCAACGAGCTGTACCTCTGCACGAAGCTCGACAAGGTCCCGCACGGGCAGACCGTGCGCGACACGCTCGTCGAGTCGCTCAAGAAGCTCCGCACGGACTACGTCGACCTCTTCCTCGTGCACATGCCCAACGACCACGACGACCTCCACAAGACGTGGCGGGACATGGAGGCGCTCAAGGCGGAGGGCCTCGCAAAGACGATCGGGGTGTCCAACTTCCAGGTGAAGCACCTCAAGGTCTTGCTCGACGGCGCGAAGGTTATTCCTGCAGTAAATCAGGTGCGTTACCCGATATCTTTTATAATGCTCTTCGCTGATCATTGGGGCAGATCGAGTACAACCCGTACCTGTTCAAGGCGTCCGCGCCTGTGATCGAGTACTGCAAGAAGCACAATATTCAGGTCACTACCTACGGTGGTCTCTCACCTGTCACGCGTTTCAAGCAAGGGCCAGTTGACCCCGCGCTGCACAAGGTCGCGGAGCGCCTGCACTCAGTGACCAAGCACCATGTCAGCAAGGCGCAGGTCCTCCAGGCGTGGCTCCTCAAGAAGGGCCTCCCATGCGTCACGTACGTGTATTTAAACTGGTAATAAATACTGCGATAACTGACGTGGTTGAATTTGATAGTACAAGCACGAAGAAGAGCCGCCTCCAGGAGTACCTCGCGGTAGCCAAGCTCCCAGACATCACCGACGAGGAGGAACGAGAGATCGACGAGCTCGGCTCGCAGGCGCATCACCGTGTTTGGGTATGTCACATCCCTCTCAACCACGCTTTGATACATTACTCATTCTCCCACCACAGGCGACCTGGATTGACGAGGAGTAAATACACCACGCATCAGCCGCTGCCTGCGTACCTAATAGACGTCGTGTACATATACACGCAGGTGGCGAAAGGACAGACTTGCGTCTTGGTATCGAGCCTTGTAATCAGTACTTGTACGCTCATTCTTGTATGTTGCGGTACACGCAGATTCTACCGCTTGTATAAGCTATTCATCGTTCCTCGTCTATTTTTGCATCGCGCCACAAAGGCGCTCGCGTAAATTTAACTCAACGTGGTGTTCCGTCACACTTTCTAACGGGGTTACCTATTATCCTATTTCGCAGGGCATAACGCGTTGCGACGTACAAGGGAAGTACACGCTCGGAAAGCTACGAATCGCTGGCGTGGAAGATGCTCAGACGCTGATATGGAAGCGCAGATCATGCACGACAGGTATGCCAGATAAGTACTGCCTCTCCACATTCCTGCACTCGTAGACGGCTACCCGTCCTCCATCCCAAACTATCCCAACCGCCCTAGGCACCCAAGTCCGGACGTCATGTCGATGGAGGAAGCCGAGCAGGAAACAGAGTCTATCAAGAAGGAGTTCAGAGACAAGACGCGAAGAGAGCTGCTGATGTGGACGCTGGTGAGCCTACCCTCTGTAGCTCAGCTGTATATATCTGAAGCACCAGCCCAGCTATGGCTTGTCATCAATGCGGTCGACGCGCTTTGGATCTACTACTGTGAGAACCATTGTCCATCGTCAAATCGCGTCTACCCTGATCATCTGCACATAGACGTCCACTCGCGTGTCGACCCGCTTCCATACACACTCGTGAACCGCAATCCAGCCTTCTTCACAGTATACATCACGGCTATGACTACGATCGCTGGCGCCACCACCGGGTGGTTGAACAACTACTACCTGGTCGGGATGGAGACTCTGCTTCGGGACGCTTTGAAGCGGTGGCTTTGGGAAAAGTACCTGTCTGAACGCCACCCCATCATCGGGACGGTGTACTTTCTGTGGTATATTCTCGTCTTCATCCCTGTCGCCATCGTTGGGATCATGGGACCTGCGCTTGCGCCATTCATTGCGGTCTCTGTCGTGCAAAAGGTGAGTCTCCATGTCCCTATGAAAATGGCATGCAAAGACAGATTATCTCACAGTTGGCCTGGGTCCACCGCTGCGACGGCTACCCCTTGTACGCCATCCTGGACGGAAGGGGCTCCAGCGACGCGCTCACCGTGGCCAGCAACGCGACCTTCTATCAAGCGGGGTCGAACGTCCCCCTGTTCACCTACGGGCTCAGCAACCCCGTCGACGCTGTGAGCTGGACGTTCCAGTTGCGCAGCTGGGACCGTCCGCAGGCCAGCATTCCGCCCGAGCTCTATCCAACGCTGCAGACGGTCGGCTATAACATCGTCAACAACACGATCAGCGGCGAGTGCACCGTCCCCGTCTCACCAGGAGACCCGAGTACGGCTTCTGTGAGCTGCGCCACTGGGACATTCGACCCGGGGAACATTCTGTTGTTCAACATCACGGCGTCGCATATGACCAACGATACATGGGCGGGGGAGAGCGTGCCCCCGTCTACTGTCATCCTTCGCGCACAGAGCAAGCAGTGGGCAGTAGACGGCGACCCAGAAGCGCCAGCCGTCGTCCTGGAGGAAGTGGACCTCGTTGCCGGTGTCTCCCAGAGCGTCGTCCTACGCACGGCGGTGACGAAGGTTGGCGACTGTACCCAGCTCAAAGTCTGTCTGGCGGGGACGGGTATGCATTCCGATAGCATTGTTGGCGCAGAGGTGATGGTTCCTCTTGGGCTTCTCTTTATAAGGCAAGCAGTTCATTCAGCGCTGTGCACAAGCTCGATCTTCTAGAAAGAGAGAAAAGACAGCCACAAGCGCGCTATAGACGAGCGAATGACAGAAAATGGTGAGACACTGGATGTTCTTTCGCGATTGATGTCCTCAAACTAGATTAGGATAGTCGAGGCTGTAAACTACAATGATCCCGTGTGTACCAAGAGTACGAAAACACGTCAACGAGCATAGGTCGAGCCTAACCAATCTGTCTCGCTGGTAGACAGGAAATGCTGCACCATATCGTGCATTATCCCGTCGTGCCGCGACATGGTCTCCTGGATGCTTGCTATCCCGCCGACGACGTCATCGTACTCGCTCTCCAAGCTGCGGATATGCGCCGCCTGGTCGCTATGCTGCTGCGACAATTGCGCGATCTGCTGCCTCATGATCTCCAGCTGCGCGGACTGCACAAACGTGTCCCCCGGCGTGGGACCGGCACGGCTGCCCGGCAGCTTGCGTTTGATACTGTCCAGGTCACATATGCCGCCCGCGTGGAAGCTGGGGTGGCGGAACATCCAAGACTGAGAGCACGGGAAGCCGACGCGTCAGTCAGTACATGCACATCATTCGCGCGTGACAATGAGCAGAACGTACGTGTTCGCCAACCTGTTGTGAGTCGTCCTCTCCGGCCTTGACCTGCGATACAAGTATTTGAGACGGTACATTTCGTGAGTGACGGGCTGCGGCACGGGACGAGAAACGAAACGCGGGTTGCGAGTGTAGAAGCACATTCTACACCGCGACTCGCAAGTTGCATCGGTGCAGAACAGTATCGGACATACCTTGTGAAACCCATATTTGTTTAATTGTCGTACAAAGCTCGCGAAGTTCGAGTGCTTGAACATTCGCGGTAAGATATCTGTCTGGAACGCGTACATGTCTTTGATAACGAAGTAGTTGCCGTGTGGGCTCCAGCACACGGCATCTGGAAATTGTCGCTCCTCTAGCATCCTAAGAAACTCAGCACGATAGACTGAATAGTAGACGATAGCCCGTGCTCACTTGTAGAGTTTCGTGACAAAAGGGCAAACGGGAGCAGAGGCGCCATCCGCCTCGTGCTCAGCAGTCTGCACCTCTTCGCTTGATTCAGGGAGTTCCGAGACAACTGGTTCAGTGGGCTCGCGCTTCGGTCTCGTCGCCGGACGTCGATGTGATCGCGGGCTGCTTTCATTGCGAGGACTTGGTTGCATAGTTGTCCAGCCCGGTGACTCAGGAGAGCTTACAGCCGCATGTGAAGACTGCAGCTGCGTGGGGGAGATTGGCGTAGGAGGATGCATATATGACGAGCTGGCGTAGGGTGAAAGGGTCCGTGTGTCGAGGTCGTTTGCAAGTGCACTGTAGTGTTGGTATGACGAGACGTTTGAGTCAGGGCTGGAAATGGGCTCGGAGAATTGCTGATGCTGATCGATGAACCGACCATGCGAGTCCATTCCAGAAATCGGTGAATGTCACTTGAGTTATGGCGATAATGGGTGTTGTACAGCTGGTAGTATCGGGGCTGTGGTCGGAGCGACAGCCTTGTGCGAATTATATGTCTGAGGATCGTCGTGATGACGAAAAGAACGTAGTTCGGAAAGTGTTGGAACCATAAGGGATGTAGAGTACGACGGTAGAGCGGGCTGGTAAAATGCATGATTGGCCTGGAGGACATGTTCGAGCGAGGCACTCGAGACTAGTACGACCGAGATCGCTGCCGAGGCAATTGGGTTCCCACGCTTTGACGTCCGATTGGAAACCGGAGAGTACGATGGCAGAGCGAAGGCAAACGCTATCGCCAGCAGACCCGCATGACCACAGAGGAGGGGTTCAAACCCGCCTGGCTGTAATCCACGGTCGGGGACGATCCGGGCATATCAGGTTCGAGTCGTATTCGAGGTAAACCGAGGAACAGGAAGATCGGTGCTGGACTTGAGTTCTGCATCGTCGCGGAGTTGCACAAGGTCGAGGATCTTGTCGAGAATCGCCTCCAGAGTCGCTTGGATGCTGTTCTGTCATGAGTATTGGAACACAGCACGGCGTGAAGCGGCTCGAGGATCGTGGAACTGTGCCCTAATGGGCACCCACATCCCTTGAGTACAAGTCTTGGTGT
The DNA here is from genome assembly GCA_001969225.1 of Ceriporiopsis andreanae CBS 279.92. Taxonomy (NCBI): domain Eukaryota; kingdom Fungi; phylum Basidiomycota; class Agaricomycetes; order Polyporales; family Meruliaceae; genus Ceriporiopsis; species Ceriporiopsis andreanae. The sequence continues at coordinate 1,501 of ALYI01004239.1, read as the reverse complement.
GATTGTTCGACAGCAGGGTAGGACAGACGAACATGGTGATATCCCTGAAGACAGTAGGTGTTCAAGATGTGGCGTCCCAGATCCGGGTGTCAAGGCGCCGTACGGGTTCAACGGCGCCTAATGGCACCTGTCCTCAACGAGATGCACAAAATCGTGGGGTCTATCTAGTTCTGCCCAATTCATGCAGGCATGGCTTCAACCTCGGCCTGTCACGAGTAGGCAATCACGGCTCTAATTATGTGGCCGTTGAGCTCACCGACTCTTAGGCAAGTCCGGCAGGTCGGATGCACATTGCTGAGTACAGTATCGTCTGCGATCGCAGATCGTCGCACGGCAGAGTGAAGGAGACTGCTGATATGCGACAGAATGAAGTGAGTAGGGCCCAGGGGAGATCTGAGTCTGACGGCGAGATTGTCCGGAGCAATTCAGTGGTGTGTCCTCATTCTATCACGCCAGAGCCTCCTCGCTGACTACGCCGTGTACCACACAGTCAGATGTGTGTAAGAAGGCCCCTGTGTTTGGAAGTTCCGACTTTGTTTTGTGTGCTCGATCGTTTTATGGCTGGTGGTCCATGTCCTGAAGTTTACCATTCGGAACACGTCATGCACTGAGGTCGCCGACATTTTACTAGTAACGTCACCGAAGATGTCAAAAGCGGTTAAGCCTGTCCTTGACGGTGTACGTCGTGATATTTATTTTTTGTGCCGTCTGCAAACACTCAGTCGTTTCCAGCGAGGATTGCTGGTGTATTGCCTCATGTCCACATACAAGATGTCTCTGATTGTTCTACTATAGACCGGGTGAGCACGATCCGGAGTCGGTTTCAGTAGCTTCATACGAAAGCCACCCTTCGCACGTAATGTGATGTCTGCTTTCGCAACATTGCCACGCCAGTACCGAGGAATCTTTAGCGATGCATTCGACTGCAGCCCGGCAAGGATCTTTCTCAGTGCGTCCGCCTGGTAAGCCGTATTTCAATCGCTCCGTCGGCTTATCGTGCGTTGGTAACAAACAATGGGTTCTGGAACGTTCGTCCCCGACCCCTCGTTCTCGCGGACAGGACTGTGGCTCGGCGAACGATTTACAGGCACCATGTTCATCATATATGATATATACGATGATGACCTTATCCTGGAAGTTACCATAGTTATCAGCAAGCAGTCGGTGCCACAATCGGGAGCAAGTCAGAGACTGGAAGTATCGCGTGGCCACTTGGGTTGCTCTCTGGGGACTTTGGCCAACATTTTTGGGGGAGTATGAGGGAGTATTTTGGGGCAGTGAATGTGAGTCGTGATTCTTATTCGTGCGGAGTTCGGAACGAGCAACTCGTTCAAGGAATGTGCACGAAACTCAATTTTGGGCGCTTCATCTTTTGTCTTGAACCACCAACCTCCCTCTGACCATAGCACACTTAGTGGTGGGCATGGCCCGGCCTCAGGCCAACAAGCCGGCCAAGCCGGGCCCCCGTAAGCCGGGCCAAGCCGGGCCAACTCACCCTGGC
>ALYI01004238.1:0-11570 GCA_001969225.1 Ceriporiopsis andreanae CBS 279.92 | reverse complement strand
CCCCCGAGCCGTTTTGTGCGGACCTTTGGGACATGATTTTGACGATTTTGTGCGGATTTTGTGCGGATTCCGGCCGTCCTTCGGACGGCAAATCGTCACTTTTTGTGCGGACCGACCGACAACATATAGGCGTACTTTCGGGGGTCCTGCGCATGAACAGCGCTGTAACAACAGACCGAGCCTCAAAACCTCGACATGCCGCCCACTTCTGTTTATCCGGTCCGAGGGGCTCTGGCCAGACGACCACCTGGCACTACGTCAGACACCGCCCCCGCAGGCCTTTCTCGTTGGGGAGGCAAAGAAACCGAGCGGTATTCCCTCTCAATAGTTACGGACTGCAAGGATAAGATGTACACAGACAGGTGCGGCGACACAACGAAGAAGAGAAAACGTGACAGAGATTAGCGTAAAACACATGGCCGATCGAAGAGTACCGGGACAATGGCCACAAAGTACCTCGAGGCGAGAAACAGAAATGGGTAACCGTAGACACTATCTTTAAGCGTCCTTGTCATGTCCATCATAGTTCAGCAGCTGCAACCGTAGTTCTGCGTACTTTCCGAGTCAATCCGGATGGGGTCGGGGTAATCCACGTATCTACGCCCGTGTTAACAGCTTGAAGCTTTCGCAGATGATAAGAATACGCACAATTGCTCCTCTGCCTCCTGCTGGAGCGCATTCTTTGCAACCGTCTGGAACGCCTGCTCGACGTTGATAGCCTCCTTGGCGGAAGTCTCGAAATAGGGAATGTTCCCTTTCGACTGACACCAGGTCATGGCGCGCTTCTGGGTGACCTATAGTCGCGCACAATCACCTGGTCAGCCTCGGTCCTCATCCTCCAGATGAAGCAGACGCACCTGACGCTTGTTCTCCTCAACATCAATCTTGTTCCCAAGTACCACAAAAGGAAAGTTCTCCGGATCGTGTGGGCTGGCCTGGATGAGGAACTCGTCGCGCCAACTGTCCAGAGTCTCGAATGATTTCGAGCTGTTGACATCGTAGACCAATACGCAGCAGTCTGCACCGCGATAGAATGCAACACCGAGAGATTGGAAACGTTCCTGGCCGGCAGTATCCCAAAGCTGTCGTACTTGGGTCAGACGAGCTACTCCATCCGCAGTTTGCAGCACTTACCTGCATTGTTACCAAACGGTCATCCACCATCACCTCCTTGGTCAGGCTAAACCAGAAAAACATGAGTCAGGTAGGAACCTGGGTGGCGGCCAGAAAGAACGCACAAGTCAGCTCCGATCGTGGCCTTGTACTGGTTGCTGAAGCGTTTGTTGACATATTGGTTCATCAACGAGGTCTTACCGACACTGTACATGGGCAGGTGAGACGGTGTGCCCGACATGCTGTACTGTACATTCTAAAATGCCTATACGTACCCACTATCGCCCAGGATTATCACCTGCGTTCACAGTTCGCGTCAGTCTCCTGAACCGGCGCTGGCCCCATTCTACCGAGATGGCTCACTTTAAGAAGGACTCGCCCCATGGTATTCGGATGGTATGTTACAAGGAGGGGTTGTGAGGGCGGGGAGGGGTCGTGAAGTCGTTGAGAGCGGGAGAGGCGAAATGCGTAGTCGCGGCGGGCGGACAAGCTTGAGTGACCTCGAGTGACTGATGGCAGACGCTTGTGGGCTTTTGGACTCCGCACGAACTCGTGTCTCCTGCCACAACCATCTCACCCTCCCAAAACGCCTTCATCCGCGCATCCTCGGGAAGCAGGCCCATAGAATGGCAGAGCCGGCATGGCAGGAGACCCTTCGTCTACGGCTCGTCGAGCGCAACGCTAGAGAGTCGTCGTACGCCCCAATCATCGAGCAATGTGCGTCCATGTACCTTGGCGTCTGATTCGCGCAATTATGACTTTGCACCTATCCTGATCTCCCTCCGTGAATGCTAAAAAGATCGCAGATTGGCTCAGCAAACCAAGCTCTTGAGGGAACGAAATGCGTCGTTGCTCAGGGCAATGGGAACGGCACGAGCCAATCCGAGCAGTTCCACAGTGTTCGTCGCTGGGACGGCAGAGGAGTGCGTGCTACTGTAGACCATTTTCTGGCCCTTACTTACTATGAACTAGCAATAATCCAGTCAGGGCTGCCTACATCACATCCTTGGAGTCACAAATCTCCTCACTTCGAGATGAACTTGCGACTGTCTACAAGACCCAAGGCCAGAACGCACAACGGCTACTCGCGATGACAGAGACGCTACGGGAGAAGGAAGAGCTTTCCAGGATCGAGTCCGAATCTGTGCGGAAAGCACGAGACGAGATCGCAAGCTTGCGACGGAAAGTAGACCAGCACAACGAGCTGATGGCTGAGAAGGACCGTACCGCACAAGTGCGCTTTGCGACGCTCGCTTGCCGACCTTCATATCACTGACGATCTATCTGCAGATTCTACACGATGAGATTAATACCCTGCAATTAGAACTAGGCCAGATAGAAGAGCGTAATCAGACCCTGACGAAGGACAACGCGAAGCTGTTGCAGCGATGGCTGGACGCCAAACAAGCGGAAGTCAACAAGATGAACGAGGCAAACGAGTTCTACGAGGACATGCAGTCTCGAAAGCAGACGGTGATCAACTGGCGCACTGACTCGTCCACGGACGAGAACGCAGATCCACGTTCATCGCAGGGATCGGGGAAAGGGTCGGGAAACGGATCGGGGTCCGGGTTGGGAAACGGGGAGACGAAGAGGAACTCGGACTCAGCGACGACGAAGGATGGGATACCATCTCAGGGGGAGAAGGACCAGAACGCGACACCGAATGGTTGATAGTCGATGAGTGAACACTGTTTCCCCATATTTATGAAACTCTCCTGCTCAGCACTTCTGCTTGTATACCCAGTGCTCCCACGGATATCCTGTAATCGCATTTCTAATAGTACCGTCGTTTTTATGGTTTCTCGATGCTATAATTTATTCCCGGCACACTTACTAGTCTACGTGGACAGCTTGCGATTCCGTCGAACCCTGCTCTCGGGCGTGCCGAAATGCCGGATCGTGCATGGACGAATAAGGAAGGTGAGGAAGTTGGTTCGCCAGCCTCGGTGCCATCGAAGGTCAGCCTCCCCGAGAAGCCCAACCTCTCAAAAGACCGACTGCACGAGCGGGAAGTCAGCCGTCGTCTTTCTCTTCGTACCATCACCAGCAGCCAACTACTCAACTCATTCCTTCAACATTCGTTTTGTACGTCTCGACTCCCCGACTCAACCTACGGCCCTTCACGACTTCAACACCCTACAAACCAACATGCGCAGCCCCGCCGTCGTATTTTCGCTCTTCGCCGTCTCCGCTCTCAGCCCGTCCCTCGTCTACGGCTCGCCGGTCCCGAGCACCCATACGAACGCCGTCGTGCCCAACGATGTCCACCATAGGGCTTCAAGCGTTGGGGCGCGTGGCTTGGGCTTTTTGAATGAAGTATTCGCCCGCGCCGACAGCACCAACTCTGGACAGCACCCCGCTTACACGTCCAAGCCAAAAGTCGCATCCATCGCGGGAGTTGACCTTGGGTACGCTCCTGCTTGACCTGGCTCTCTACCAGCACTAATTTGCATACAGCCCCAGAGATTTGTGGAAGAGGACGTCGGTCACTAAGCACGCCATGCACTCCGGTGTCGGCGGTGCGAGCTCGTCTGGTGGCTCCAGCACCGGTGGCGGTTCCGTTCAGTATGTACAATCCTTTCCTTATCTTCTACTCGGGCTGACCCTCTCCATCAGCACTAAGCGTCTCGACGATACCCAGACTACCGGCGGCAATGCGCACACAGGCACCTCGGGCAACGTAGACGGTGGTAACGTCGATTCTGGCGATAACGGCGGCATGCCGACCCTCCTGAACATGAATTCGAACAATGCCGGCACCGGCGGCGGCTCCGCCACAGGCTGCGCTGGGGCTGGCAAGGGCGCTACCGGCGGCAACGCTTCGTCTGGCGACAGTGGTACGGCTAGGGGTGGAGGTGTGCGCGGCTCTGGCGGCATGATGAACGTCGATTCCAGTGAGTGTCGTTTGACCCCCACATTCTTGCAGTAGTGGCTGACACCGGCTGTTTCAGACAATGCTGGAAGTGCCGGAGAAACCACGTCTGGTTGCGCGCTCGGTGGAAACTCTGCCGACGCAACCAACTCTGACGGAGGAGCGGTCGACACCGCAGCAGCTAGTACTTGATCCTACTTCATTGACCAACGACGCACTGAACTGTCTACATATATCACTCACTTGTCACTTGGATGCTGATCGTCGTCTTCATTTTCTGAAAACTATCTACCGTGCCTTCTGGGCTACATTGATCATGAGCAACGAGCTGGCGCTTCCTGTATGACAGTGGCTAGACATTTTATGTCATCTGTGGCCATATCTCGCGTGTTTCTCTTCAAGTCTCGATTTCTACACTATCTCTGCGTACGCAGTCTGAGTCGCGAGCGATGCCTAATCGGGTTCCGAAAACGACCGAAAGTAATGTATAGAACTGTGTCAAGATAGAGTATACGATGTACAGCCTTTCTAGGCTCGACCACCCTCCGAGTCGCCGCTGGTAGAGTCGCCACCATCGCCACCAACGTCTGTAACGTATATAATTAGTCATTGTACCTGAAGCAGCAGGTCAAAATACGCACTAGTCTGGCCGGTGTTGTTGATGACGCCACCCTCGTTGACAACATTGCCACCGCGAGCGGGTCCCGCTTCGCCTGAGTACGAATTGCCACCTGCACCCTTGCCGTTGCCACGACCGCCCTCGGCGTCACCGGTTGTCGAATCGCCAGCGGTGTCGCCGAAGTCTAAAAATTATAGTCAGATTATAGAGCGTAGAAAGATAGGTGGAACACTCACTGGTGCCAGGACCGGTGTTAGTAATCGTGCCGTCGTCGTCGACAACGTTGACGATGTTGCCACTGCCAGTGTTGCCACTAGATCCAGAGTACGCGTTTCCACCTGCAGTCTGGTCGTCGGTAGCACGCTTCCTAAGTGATTCCATAGCACGCCTCTTGACGGCGTCGCCGCCAAAGGCGTCACCACTGTCAGACGGGCCCGCATCACCGCCGATGTCTAAGAGATACGTTTAGATCGCCGAGATAGTCGAAAAGCGAGGCCACTTACTGGAAGCAGCGGTGTTATCGATACTGCCGCTGTTGTTGATGACATTCCCACCACTCGCGCGTCCGGTGGAACCAGTGTAGGCGTTGCCTCCGGGTGCGCGGCCACGACCATCACCACCCTCAGCGTCTCCAGACTCTGACGCGCCTGCCTCACCAGCGGCATCTGAAACATTCGTGAGCTTTGACACGATAATGATGAAAAAGCAGGACTCACTGGCAGTGTCGTTCGTCAAGGTCTCGTCATTGTCGCCCTCGTTGACGATGGTACCGCCCGAAGTATCGCTGGTATTGCCGGTGTATGCGTTACCACCGCCAGTCTGGCTGTCAAGTGCACGCCGGTGGTGCTTGGACTTCTCGTGCGACTTGTCCTTCGCCTGGTAGCCTTCGAGGCCATCAGGAGACGGACGAGTGGGCGCATCAGTGGGGTCTTGGAACGCACGACGAGCGGGGCCTAGTGGGACGCTGTGGACGCTGGGGACGCTGGGGACGGGGAGGCCCATGTCGTGGGCATTGGGCTGCGCCGTGGGGGCACCAGAAACGACGGAAGGGCCGACAGTAGCGGCGGCGAAGATAGAGAAGGCGATGACGGGGCTACGCATGTCGGGCGAAAGGGCTGACCTTAAGGATTAGAAAAAATAGTACTGTACCGAAGTTGTCGAAGGAAGGGAAAGAGGTGGGCAGGCGAGGGTCAGAGGGGACCGGGGCTTTATAAATGTCCTGGTCCTCGATTCATATTCCGCTACGTCTTCCTGAGCCTTCGCGTTCGCCTGCCTCGCCGAATTCGCCAACGTAAAACCAACATACTTTCCTTTTCTGGCGCGGATACCAGGAAGCGCCCGAGCCGAATCGAGCGTCCAAGTGGCACTGCCGACTTTGTCCGCTACCAGAGCGTTCACACCGCTATCGTGAGGTTCATTTTGTACCTCAAAGACCTATGTTACGGGCTCACATCATGTACTGAGCAGATGGAAATCAACTTGCGGGACGGTTAGAAGCTGTCGTTGATAAGTCGTGAGTGCTGGCTTCCATAGTACTTAAACAACTTACGCCTATATGGCTTCCTCTCCCAGACGATACTGATACTCTGTAAACATCCTCAGATGCGGTCATTTACGTCGGATGTGCCCGGTTTGAGCGGGTGTGAAACTCGAGGCTGAAGGCATGATGGACGTTCATAACAGAACGGGCGACGGTCGCTTCGGGTGGCGCGTGTCCAAAAGAGGCAAGTGTTGCGTTGGTTCGACTCTTTAGATGGTCAGCCTTTGGCTCGCGAAGGCACGGCGGAATGTGAAACTGACGGTGCCCATGTTTATAAAGCCCAACAGTCCTTGGACATCCGCCCACCTTTCTTTCCCCCGTCCTTTATAGTGCCGGTACAGTATCTCCTGCTAATTCTCTCTCTACTTCGTCAACATGCGTAGCCCCGTCATCGCCTTCGGTATATTCGCCGCCGCCGCGGTCAGTCCGACCCTCGTTGGTGCTGCGCCCACATCCCCGAACGTTGGAGTCCCTGGAGTCCCTGGAGGGCATTCCGGCATGCCAGCTGGCGCGCCGCACATCCCTGGCATGACCCGCGAACTCGAGTCCAACGACAAGCACCACCGCAAGCATCACCGCCGTGTAGAAGACTACCGCACCGCCGGTGGCAACGCTTACAGCGGCTCTGCCGGCACCGTCTCCGGCGGCGACGTTATCAACGATGCCGAAAGCAACGACGACGCTATCACTAATACGGGTGCAAGTGAGTGATAGACCCCCGTGTACCACATTCGAGTACTCATCAAATGGATCCCTTTAGACACTGGAGGAGTAGGTGGCGATACCTTCAGCGGTGATGCTCTTGGCGGAAACAGCAATGGCCGCGGTTCAGGCGGTAATGCCTACACTGGCTCCGCCGGCGACACCAACGGCGGAACCGTCGCCAACGAGGGCACGAACGATATCACGAACCTCGCGGCGTCGAGTAAATGATTTTATGATCCCCACTTGTATTCTCGCTGATCTCGCTTCGTGTAGACACTGGCGGGGATGCCGGTACCACTACCAGTGGAGACGCTTTCGGTGGCGACGCCCGTCGCCTCAGTCGCCGGGAGATCGCCAAGAGGCAGATTACCAACACTGGCGGCAATACTGCTGGTCTTGGAGGTGAATCCACGAGTGGTGACGCCTTCGGTGGACACGGCGGCCCCAATGGCACTGGCGGTAATGCATACACCGGCGCAGTCGGTAACGGCAACGGCGGTGATGTCCTCAACGGCAACGGCGAGTTTATCCCCGACGATGGCAACAACGGCGGCGGCGACGATGGTGGGGACGATGGTGCGCTTCCCCCGCCCCCCGGTCCTCCCGGACCGCCCCCGCCCCCCGGCTCCGCTCCACCCCCCCGTGAGTAGCTCGCGAAGGGCGTGTCCTGGGACTTTCTAACAATTTCGTAGCTCCTCCTCCCCCGCCGTTCCGCAACGGAGGCGGCAACGCGTTTTCAGGCTCTGCTGGCGATGACCGCGGCGGTGATGTTGTCAACGTTGCGGATGACGGAGAGGACATCACCAATACCGCAGCTGCCAACACAGCTGGCGCCGGCGGTGACTCGAGGACTGGTGAGGCCTTTGGTGGTGACGCTTGAGGGGCAATGTTGTGTATGACGATGTACTACAATCACTATTCTCGTCGCTCTTTGAATTCGATTATTTCGCGAGCAAGTTGGGATGTCAAGCGCGCATTACGACCGAACCGATCGTACGCTGAGGGCCTGAGGGACGAAAATGAGAATGATACAGTCGCGCAGAAAGCGGGGATGTCATTCTTTACGGGTCAACAGCATCCTAGTATGCCATGCGTGTGAATATCGACACAGACCATAATAACTTTATACTTGTGGTGGCACAGAGGAGGGAAATAGCGGTGCGGACGTGGGAGATGCTACACACGAGGACTGACAAGAAACGTTCGTGACAAATTAAGAGAGTTCAAGCAGTACCCTGGGCGTCGCCACCCTGTTGACCTGCTGCCTGTTGACCGTAGTATCCTGAAGACGACAAACTTCAGCATCAACTCAAGAGATTCATGACAACAACTTACCACCCCAGTAATTGGAGTAATAACTTGGGTCCGCGTTGCCCCATTGCGCTTGGGCGGCGCCCGCAGCAGCACCGGGATCCGCTGCGCCTGCTTGTCCTGGGGCAGCTAACGCTAGTCCGGCGGCGGCGGAGCCTGCGGCGGGACTGGGCATCCCCGGCGCACCTCCGGGAGAGGTGGCATAACCACTGAAACCGTACTGACCATACGTGTTGGGCTGTGGCATGCCATACATCTGCGGCTGCCGCAAGAGTCAAGCACCATGCTAGAACAAAGGAAATCAGGACGCACCATGCCGCCGTAGGCCGCAGCAGCGGGCGTAGGGCTCATTCCACCCGCAACCATTGCGCCTCCCGCATCCGCACGATCCTTTCCCCAACTGCACTTGATTGGCCTGCCGTGCACCATCTGACCCTGCAGCTGCACGATAGCCATCGCGGCGTGCTCGTGCGTGTCGAGCTTGACAAACGCGAATCCGCGGTCGGCCTGCATGCGGATCTCGGAGAGGTAACCGATGGATTGGAACAAGGGAATGAGGTCGGCCTGCGTGCAGTACGGGACGAGGTTGCCGACGTAAACCGTGGTGTTGTATGCGGGGGTTTGGGAGACGACAGACTCATAGGAGAGGGGTCCACCCTGGAAGTTGATCGGGGCAGGCGCACCCCCATTGCCTGCGGGGCGTGCGCTGATGCTTCCACCACCAGGCGTAGTGGGAGGGGCGCCCTGGGTCTTTTGGTTGGCCCAGTTGACACGGATGGCACGCGACCCGAGCCACTCTCCGTTCATCGTAGCAATCGCCTGCTCTGCGTCTGTCTTGTCCCGGAAAGCGAGGAAGCCGTATCCGCGGGACTTGCCCGAGTTCATGTCCCACATAACACGAGCATCGGAGAGTGTGCCGAAGGCGCTGAAGGCCTTTGCGAGCACTTCGTCGTTGACCTCAGGGCTAAGATCACCGACGAAGACGTGGTAGTGGTTGCTCGTGTCTTCCTTGTTTTGTTGGCCCTGGTAGGCCCAGTTGACGCGGATCTCGGTGTCGAAGATCTTGCGACCATTGAGGGTCTGCAGCGCAGTCTCAGCGGCGCGCATGTCCATGTACTCGACGAAGCCATAGTTGAGACCGCCATGCTGGTAGTTGCGGTCCGGGATTATTTTGACGTGCTGAACGGGGCCGGCCACAGCGAAGATCTCTGTAAGCATATACTCTGTAACACGCGGGCTCAAGTTGCCGACATAGAGGTGGGCCCGCCTCTAAAGCGCAGTAAATGTGTTGTCATGAGCCACCGCAAAGAATTGAGGGCAGCGGAAAGTTCGCGAAGGGGATGTAAGGGGACAATCTGGTGAGCGTGACCTCGTGAAAACTTTGAATGGTAGACGTACGGGGGCCTCAGCTGCTGCCATTGGGCTCATCATGATGATAGTAAGACAGGAATGGGTACGCCTGTGTGAGAACTGGTGAGTGATTGCGAGGGGATGGTGGCCGATTAGAGATGATAATTACAACACAGAATCGACGAGAAGATATCAGGAACAAGTCCGATACAGTGGGAAGAGATGACAGAGACAGAGAGAGGGAAGAGAGGGAGATGAGAGAGAGAAACTGAGAGAGAGAAGAGGAGAGAAAACGAGACAGAGACGAGAGAACAGTCAGAGAGACAGCGGACTCGTTACAGTTCCTAGCAAAGAACGTCCTCACCCAAATCCAACCCACTACAACAAACTCGGCCATCTCCGATCCCGGATAGCGGCATCCCAAAATCTTCATCTTAATGGAATTTTTGTCACAAAAATACGAGATACCCAGGAAAAACATAAGAGCGTAATCAAATGCCTCTCAAGACATATCCTTTGCGCTAGAACTACTGACGAGTAGGTACATTCAACAGCACATTCCCTCCAGAGCTCGGTATATATGTCACGTTCGGGTTATTAGCCAAGGACTGGACGATCGCTTTGCTCGCCTCGATCTTCCGCAGCGTCACAAACGCTTCACCTGCCTTGTTCAACGCTTGCGAGATCACCGTGGCGGCCTCTGCCTCACCCTCGGCGCGAATGACAGCGGCTTGCCTCTCTTGCTCAGCCTATGCAACCAAATTAGTGACTTTATCCATAGACGACCATGCAAGTGCACAGACCTTTTCGACAATGAATTTTGCGCGCTCAGCATCTGTCCACGTTCTCAGTACTCCGGTCTCACGTGAGAAGTGACCAAGAACGTACCTTGTTGCGCTATTTGCTTCGCCTCGACAGCCTGTGATCAGATAAGTCAGCCACTAATCCCAGAAAACGCGGCGAAGATCATGCCTGTGTGAATTCCTATGCAACCGGTATTAGCTCATGTTACGGGAAATGTCCAGAAGACGAACCTTGCCGAACGTGAGATGCGTGATGGACACATCCTCCAGCTTGATGTTGAACTCTCCCGCACGCTGCAGGAGATCCTCCCGAATTCGTGATGAGACCTACACCAATGACCATCCGTGACCATCCGCGTGGAAGCGTATATAGATTGGAGGTAAACATACCACTTCACGCTGTGTAATCAGTTCTGCTGCGTCAAATTGCGCGACGATGCTCTTCAGGACCTCATTACCGATGGAAGGGAGAACCCTCTCGTCGTAGTCCAAGCCCAGACTTTGGTAAATCTTGGGTAAGTGCTCTACGTCCGGACGCGACAACACACGCAGGGTGAGCGAAACCATCTGAAGGTCCTTAGACCCTGTTGTGGTCGAGATGTTCTGCAAGACAATATCAACAAAGGGGGACGCGAAGATATTGGGCGTGCGTACCCGTGGCTTGATGCGGCAGTCGTACAGGATAGCTCGTTGAAGCCATGGGACGAGGAAATGTGTGCCCTCCGGTTTCGCCTACGCAGTACAGTGAGCAAGATTGTATACCACCTATGACCGGCGACGCACTTTGTCCTTCACACCAGCAAACCTATCGAACATGACGGCACGAAAGCCTCCGGGAACATCGTAGATGCTCGCTTGGAACAGGGCAGCAGCCACTGCCACCGGGACTATCACAGAATCGTCAAGCTCAGCAAAGCACACCGGCTTGCCCATACTCACCTATGAGACGACCAGCAGCTTGTTGAAAGGCCATGATATGCGACTCTCCTGTTCGCGCACAAGAGCAAGTCGTTAAGCGCTTCAACCCGAGAGCGGGGACGGCGCGTTCGCGCGGCAGCCGAGCCCACGTGTGTGGGCGTCTACAACATTACCGCGTTTGGACGAGTGTGCCGACGCTCGGCGCTAAGAGCCGTCGCGCGGCGGTGAGGAGGAGGTCCGCCTTTCATTATAAAGGTACTAGCCGCTGACCCGTGCCTACGGCACTGATACCTACCCCATCTTCTCAGCTACGCCATGGTGGGAGGCACATCAGTG